>JAOTQJ010188334.1:10491-21933 GCA_025642045.1 Solanum sejunctum | reverse complement strand
TACGAGTCATGGACCCGGGGTTGGGCTGTGACAATTATGAATCCTAAAATTTTAACTACACATGGGTAGTGTTTAATTGATGATTTTAACGTGATTAAACTATTACATGGGTAATTACAATATGAATTTAAATGCGGATTTAATAATGTTTTTGATTGAATTTCATATTATATTATTGATTTTAGATTGAATCCTAAATACCCATGTCATTCTCTCATTGTCCATAGCATATGCATTCATGTACATGGATTATTTTGAGAAATTATGTTACGGGTTAAGCCCAATTTTGTTTTATGATATGATTTTGATAAAATGTTAGTTATGACAGTATTGTGATCACATTATGTCTTTGATTTTGGATCTTTGAGCATTTTGGATGCTTGTACTATTTTGTATATGAATGGGCTATTCCTATGCATGAGTACATAGACTATGAAATTTTGTTTTGTCCTTTAAGCCTAAGAATGCATTGAAATGGTTTCGAAAATGATTTACGTCATTTGAAGGTGTGTATATATATAAACAACAACATACCCAGTTGTATCCCACAAATGGGGTCTGGGGAGGGTAGATTGTACGCAGACATATATTTATTCTTGTGGGATGACGATTTAGCATCAATGGATTGGAGGTATTAGGGCTATTCCTAAGGGTTGTCTCCATTTTCTTGAATTATGTGCCTAACATATGTTTTTGATCCAAAGATGGAGTTGTCCCTTAAGGAGGATTACATCCTATGAAGAGGGAGTTGTCCCGTAAGGTGAAGTATGGTCTACCCTTAGCAAGTAGATCACCTCTTTACTGATGAGAGAATTTCATTGGAATTCCAAGTACTAGGCGCTTGGTCTTACTTATGTCGGTTGAGTTCATATCCCCAATATATATAAGTGCATCATTTGCATTTCATGCATCATGAATTTCATAGCATCTCGTATATTACATTCTTCGATATTCAACTCTTTCTATATTATGTGCCTTGTTATCTAACATCAATTTGCAGGTTTTGTTAAGTTATATGCATTGCACCGTGCATACTTGGTACATTCAAACGTACTAATGCATACTCTTTGCCTACATGATGTTATCATGTAGGAAACAGAGCCCCTATTGATTCTCTTCGTCGCTGGACGGATTGTTCAAGTTAGCTTTTGGTAAGTCCTCATATTCGAGGACAATATCTATCGTCTTTCATGCTTATGTTCAAACTACATCTTGTATATTTTTGGAATTCTTATGACTATAAGAGTGAGCTCGGTTGTTTATCTTAGCCCCGCTAAGTTTTATGTCTAGAGGTGTTGTGGACAAGTTATGTATTATGCTTGAGCTTTGACTCATTTATGTTATTCAAGTACTTAACTCTTTACCTTAGACCCGATTCCCCTTGTTTATGCTTATCTCTTATTATTATTTTAATTGCTTCCATGACCAAGGATGTGTGATGATATGCTATGAGGCTTGTCTGGGGTTCCTTTGGGTCCTCCATTCGCCTGTCACATCTAGGCTCTAAGTTCGGGGTGTGACATATATACATTCCTTATGATTATGCATTTTGAATCTATTGGGTTATGTCTTTGTTGCATTGCATCCCGTATACTTAGTACATTCAAATGTACTAACGCATACTCTATGCATATGTGATATTCCCATATAGGAACGCAACTCCTTTTAATCCTCCTCCTCCATGTGGCTTGTTCGATTCCCGAGAAAGCTGTGGTGAGTCCTCAATTCTGAGGACAATATCTATTTACTTTATGTTATCTTGACGCTCTTTCTTATGTGAAATACTTATTATTATGAGGGTGAATCCGAGAAGTATCTTGGCCCCCGCTCCATTTCAAGTTAGAGGTCTGGTTGGATACTATGATGTATTTATGCTATGAGCTTGATTCTTTATTGTTTTTGTAATTACTAAGACTTTCCTTAGTCCCGCTTCCCTTTTATTATATCTGTTGTTGTTGCTTATTTTGCTTTCAAGATCAAGGATATATTATTGAGATGCTAAGTGGCTTGTTTAGGATCCTTTCGAGTTTTCTATTCACCAATCACATCTAGGCCCTAGGCTTGGTTCGTGACAGTATATCAAAAAAATATTCATGGGTAAACTTTATTAAGGAACTATATTGAATCATCTGCAAGAGGCAAATTATACAAAGATATTTCTGATAAACTAAAGACCGTAGTTAATAATATCCCTCCAATAGCATTTCAAAAACCTACTTTTAATGTGTCATATGAAAATATTTAGTAGAATAATCATTCAATATTTTTATTTTAGCTTCACGTATAGTACTCCTGCACCACTAAAAAAATAAAAAAAATATTTTTTATCATGTGTCACCGAGATAGAACAAAAAATTGGCCAACCAAAAGAATATATTTATGTTGAATTTTTTCATTAGGAGGCTGTTAAAAATATTGTCATAGAATGAATCAGGGCTTCCAAATTAATAATTGACAGTCTAATGATTTTAACTTTGTTGATAGTTTATTTATAGCAGAAGGTTTTTTCTTAAAAAGTCTTTACTTTATCATAAAATTTATCAGCCTACTTATGGATAGATAAACATATCATTTGGGTTATCCAGATTTGTGTTACCGATTTATAGTTACACAAGATTGAAACATGTTGCATTAATTTAGAGGTGAGGAGGTACTTTTTTTTAAAGTGTAACTAAAGAAAATATTTAATTTATAATTATACAAAATGTTTTGGCAAGATATGGGTAGAGTAGGATTCCTAGCTAGGATTCTATTTGAATTTATACATATAAATATATAGCTCGACATTAAAATCTGTACTTAATCTGCTTATTATACATAATGTGATACTACCTATTATTACTTTTTAAGATATAGATAATTTAAAATAATATTTTTCTAAAGATAAATAGAGACCTTTTTGTATAATGGGAAGACTAGATCTTATCTCTGTTAAAGACTAGATCTTATCCTTGTTATTCTAAACTATTTTAGGTTAAAAACTTTCTTGAATCTAAAAAAGAATTAAATTTAAAGGATTTAAATTTATTTTAACACAAATAAATTTATCTTAGCAGAAACTAAATCAAATAATACAAATATATCTATACTGGAGAGTGCTTATCAATGTTTTTATGTGTAACATTTACTAAGGAACTATATTGAACTACTTGTAGAAGATAGTTTATTCAAAGATGCTTCTGCAATCTAAAATAAATTAAGGCATAAAAAGATAAAACTAAAACATGAACTATTATAGTAAAGCAAGAAAACACATCATTTTTTTGCTTAAATTCCAACATTAGCGGTTATGAAGATGTAATTAAGTTGTCTCTATTCATAATAGTGTTAAGATACTTTTTTTAATCTGCAAAGAGATTAATGTTTAAATAATTTTATCAATTTAAGGTGTTTATATCTTCCATAGAAGTTTATTTCTAAATCATTTGTACCTTAACTAACAGTAGAAGCATTATCATACTATGTTAATTCATTGATTAAATACATTTTTCAACATAGACTTATAAATGTACATGGAATAAGTCCTGAACTTATAAGCTGAAGATTTTAGTTTAATTTTCTTCCAATAGCATCTCAGAAACCTTATTGTACTTGCACCTAGTGATAACATTTAGTATATTTATCACTCAATTCTTTTTTAACTAAACTTTACATAGATTACGCCTACACCATAAAAGAAGTGCAGCAACACTTTCAATCATGTGTCACCTTAAATAGAGCAACTCAAGTCTGGCCAACTAACTTACGTTAAATTTGTTTATGAGGAGGCTACCGGAAAAAAATACTTTCTATGAATCAAAGTTTCATAGTTGGCAATTGAATGTGTATAATTTTTTTTAACTTTGTTGATAGTTAGCAGAAGATTTCTATTTTCTTTTTTGCGAAAGTCTTTACTTTATTATAAAATGTAATAGTCATCTTATGAATAAATTTTACATAGCCATATCATTTGGGTTGTCCACATTCGTGTTACCCTTTTTATGGTTACACATGATTGAAAATATTGCTGCATTACTTTAAAGGCGAAGAGGTAATTTTTTGAAAGTTGACCGAAAAAGATATTTAAATGATAATTTTGTGAAATATTTTCTTAGGAGATCATAAGAGAATTCCTAGAATGAATGCTATTTAAGGAATATTGAATTTATATCTCATGTTTGTATGTTTTTCTCCACATGAATTCATGTGTTTAAAATATATAGTCATACATTGAAAATGTATTTGCTCTATTAATTAGTTGTACATAATATGATACTATCTCCTATTAATTTCTAAGATATAAATAATTTAAAAATAATTTTACTAAAGATCTTTTGGTAGATTGAGAAGATTAGATATTATCTTTATTACTCAATAATAGATTTATCACTTACTTTAGTTTTTCTTTTAAAAAAAAACTTCTCGAATATAAGGAGAGAATTAAATTTAAATAATTTAACTTCATTTTATCATAAATCAATTTACTTGGCAAAAATTTTAATTAAACATTACCATAAATATATCTAGATCAAAGGGTGCATATCAAAAAAGAATTTGTCTGTCAATTTTGTTAAGGAATTATGTCAAATCATCTACTAGGAAACAACCTCTCTACTTCTATGAAGTAGCGGTAAGGTCTGCGTACAATCTTACCTCCCCAGACCCCACTTGTGGGATATCACTGGGTATGTTGTTGTTTTTGTTGTTATCAAATGATCTACTAGATGCAGATCATTCAAAGATAACTTTAATGAAGACAATAGTTGTCACGCCGAGAAGATTACCCTAGGCGTGACCGACACTCAGAGACTATTGCTAGTCCCCGAGCGAACCTCTTAGCCTTATTTTCATATCTTACTCAAAAGTGGAAGAATACTCATGTAAAACATTAAAGGAAAGATAAAGATATTATAAAATAGTCTCAAAAAAATAGATCAAGTTTTAAAAAATGAAATACTCCACAATACTCCACTCAAAGTCTATGAAGCCTCAACTCTAAACGTCTAGATGGTACCATGACAAGCCATGGCTACCTAACTCCATAGAATAAAAATAATAATGAAGTAAAATAATGCTCCTTCGAATAGAAAAGAGGACTCACCAAGTCAGTAACTCAAAACCTTGAACCTCAACGGTGCACCTGTTGAAGTCCTCTATCACCTGTATCTGCATCATGAAATGGTGCAGCATCGACTGACATCAGTACACGGACTATACGATATGTAAAATAACTCAAGTAAATAAGTAAGGCTCAAACTCAATCAGACTACTTGACTTAATACCCAACTCCTCATCTCATAACTCAGCTCAAGTAAATCATGCAAGTTTAAGTTTGAAATCATGCTTTAGAAATAGACTCGATGTTTAATGCAACTCAGTTTGAAAATCATGAATATGCTCAACTCAAGTGTTACTTGGAATTTTCTCTAACCAACATAACTCTCCACTACTATGAGTTTTTGGTGATATACAATGAAAAGACATCGTTGCCACATCTCCCCTAAACTTGCCAAGTAATAGCGCTTCAACCTCTACCTCTCTCTTAAATCCTAAGAGAGTGTCCCTCTATGGGGACTTGGGCTACTAGAATTATCCATTGCAACCATCCTATGCTGGCTACATAGTTTTGCGGTGATTCTCATTCACTAAACTTGGTCCTCAATACTCCTTCCAAGACTAAATTGTGTTCATGAAGTTAACTCAAGCTCAACTTTTTAACTCATCTCAATCAACTCAACATCAACTCCCTCAATTAACTCCATGACTCAGAATGTGAACTCCAAACAATGCAATTCAAGACTCTAATCCACATCATACAAGACTCTCACGAATTACAGTCAAGTGATATCATATTATCCATGCTGAACACATAAGACATGATAGTTAGTCATTACATGCATAAATGAAGCAAGAAAATATACTTACAATACTTAGTTTGGAAGGTCGGGTTCATAATTTCAATTTAATTAGCAAGCAAGAAAAATATTAAGTTTAGGGTTAGATTATCAAGCATGTAAAATACATTCATAATTCAAAGTAATAATGGTGTAGCTCATAAAATTAACTTAAATATATTCAAGAAACTCAATACTGTACAAGAATTTTAAACTCAAGAACAATGGGATTTCAAATATGCGATTTATACTTATAATTTTTGACTCAAGTAAATGAAGGGGTATGTGGATGACCGTAATTCAATGCTTTAGGTAGTCTTACGTAACTATAAAGTTGATATTATAATTGAAATTTGATAAATACTTGCTTTCTTGGAGAAAATCCTTGATCTTGGTAGTTATTTTAAAGTGAGAGAACTTGGAAGGACATTGGTTGAAGGAATTATCTTTGATTCTTGAATTCTTGACTAAGTATCTTTAGAGTTCTTGATGAAGAAACCAAATTTTTGAAGAAGAACCCTAATTATTGAAGAAAATGAATCAAGAAATGCTTTCTTGGAATTCATGAATTTGTTTTCTTGAAACCCTAGGTTATGATTTAAGATTCTGTTAGAGATTCAGCACTAGCTGAAATTTGGGTTGGGTAGCTTGAAATTTATGAAGAATAACTTACCTTGATGATGAATCTTGAAAGATAATCCTAACTTGATAATTTCTTGAGCATTTATGCTTAAGAGTGAAGGAGAGGGTTTTAATTATGAAAAATGACGTTTTATGCGTTTTGGGACCTTAACTAAACCCCCAAAGATTTTAGGATAAAAGTACCCTCAAAATAAAATAAAATGACATCATTTATCTTATCCAGAAAGGGTTCACATCTGGTCCGCGATGCAGAGCTATCGCACGCCTTCAGACAACTCTGTAAGCCTTCAGTACAATGGTCATAACTTTCCACCCCAAACTCTAATTCAGGTGAAATTAGATGCATGGAAAGCTAGATCAATTATCTTCAATTTGATATATTATGGGTTACTTAACTCATTATACTTTAGGAGATATGATCATTTGAAGTTGACCCTTCTATCAACTCATATGAAAACTTGGTAGAAATTCTTTGAACTTGACTTGATGTAGAAGATCCCTTATGACTCTAAATCACATTTTATATAGTTTAAATACTTAAGAATTGATACTAGCGTGTATATACAACCTAAAAGTCATTGGTCTGTCTAACTTTGATAAAATCATATATTAGAACTACAATTTTATATCATCTTCAATTTTATTCCTACACTAAGAAATTGACTTTAACATGTACGCGCAATTAGGAATTATCAATTAAAATTCTATATCATATAAAGGATGAATCAATCTTAGCTAAAAAAAATTGGGGCATTGCAATTGTTAATAATGTCCCTCCAATAGTATTTCAGAAATCTTCTTTTACCTGTATCTTATTAAACATTTAGTACAATTACATATATTACTCCTGCACCACTAAAAAAATGCAACAATATTTTTAATCCTATGTTACCTTAGATAGGGAAAAAATTTGGCCAACTGAAAGGATATGATTATGTTGAATTTGTTTATTAGGAGGCTGCTAAAAAGTTGTTTTCATAAGATAAATCAGAGCTTCCCAATTGATAATAGTTTATTAGTAGAAAAAGTTTTTTTTTAAAAAAAAAAATTTCTTCAAAAGTCTTTGCTTTATCATTAAATTTAGTAGTCTCCTTATGAATGTGTAAACTTATTATTTGAGTTATCCAGATTTTTGATACCTTACTTATAGTTACATAAGATTGAAAATATTGTTGTGCCACTTTAGCGGTAAAGAGGTTATTTCTTGAAAGTGAAATTGAAAAAAAATATCAAACTGATAGTTCTGCAAAATATTTTCTCAAGATATTGGTAAGAGTAGGTTTCTTAGTTAGGATTATATTTGAGGAACATTAAATTAATCTCTTAGTTTTATAAGTGTAATGACCCTCTATATCATTTTTGTAGTTTCGTGAATATTTTATTAGTTTAAAAATTTACACAGTGACCTCAGGCTATTTGTGACTTATTTACATGGATTTTTTAGTCATTAGGTGAATCATTTGACATTTACACAGTTTTTAAGTAAACGGGAGACTATGACCACAAAATAAATTTTCAGGTGAATTCTTAGTAAATTTGTATTGGAGCATAATTCTGCTGGTTCTATTAGCTCCGTTATGACCAAATTAGGGTAGAAGAATATTCAGGTGTAATTATATCGAGCGTTGTAAAATTAGCCTCTAAAATGGGTTAATAGTTGAATTTAGTCAATGTCCTTGGGAATTGTGCCTCAAATGAAATTCTAACCACACCGTTTCATCTGGAACATCGATTATAATCTTGGAGGACCTTTTGTTCAGTTCCTCTAGTCTTCGAGTGTATTTTGGTCTCTTTAGTAAATTTTGACATTGAGAAATAGGGACTACATTGGAATAAAATGACTTCTGATGGGAATTTCGACTACACCAATGAATTTGAAATGTCGTTTCTGATCATAATTCTTATATGGATTATAACTTTTCGAATTCAAATGAGACTATAGAATCAAAATTAAGTTTGAGCACTTGATGAAAATTAAAAGGATATGCTGACGTGTCCATGTGAGGGCCTACCACATGGCAAGCAATTCAAATTAAAAAAAGAATATATAAAAATTGTCCAAATCTAGAAATATTTCCAAAAATTGAAAGTACGATAACAGAGTCAGCATGCTACATTTTGAACGTGATTTCATATGCATTTTTAGTTTGATTTTGGTGATTCAAAAGGCTAACTTGTATAGTTTTCTAAGAAGAACGTCGTGGAAGCTTGAAAATTGATTTCGGCATGTTGTATGAGGTAAAAATTGATGTTTTGATGCTGTATATTGATTTTGTTTTTAGAAACTTTGATATCCGATTTCTTATCCATTTTGAGTCAGAACTTGTTGAAATCTGGGTCTATTTTGTGTATTTTTAAGAATCTGGCAGGGAAACTACTCGCATACATGTTATGTTTTATAAGAAATGTTATTTGTTTTTGTGCTATTTTTGATTATTCTGAGTCTCGTTTTGAGTTTAATTTTTTGCTATAGACTCGAGATGATATAAGGATTATTTTATGAGGGTTGGTTTGGTATTTTGGGCATGGGCCCCATTTTCCCCTGTTTTAGTCATAATTGATGTAATTTCGCCTATTTTCTGAGATGTTATAGCCAAATTAGCCGTAATGATCTTGTGACTTATGTTTTGACAACTGATAAACATTAGGAGGTGATTAAGAAGGGAAAAGCTTGGCTAGATTGACTCAAAGCAAGAGAGGTCAAATGCCAGATAGGCTAGGCTTTCTCTAAACCCTAGACTGAGCTGAAATGTTTGTATGTTTGAGTTGGATTGTGTAGAAATATATTGTTTATGGATTGAGTTATGGAGTATATGTTGTATATGGCCTGATGTGATTTGTGTTGTGTATATACAATGTTGTGGGATGGTAGTATTTGTATTGAGGGTTGCGTTGGCTATAACTAGTATATTACCTTAGTTCTTACATTATATTACTACTAAAGGGCCTGAACGGGGTTGACAAGAGTTGTGAACATGTGACATGTATGTACACTGAGCTGGACTCTTACTTGTATGGGTGTGTTGTTTGAGGATACCTAAATATACTAGCTATTGAGGTTGACCTTGATTACATGCTATCCTGTGCACTGAATCTAGTATCTATATCTATTTAGTATGTGTATCATGATGTGGCTGTGATTTTTTATATCTTTTTTGAGTACTTTGGGCAGAATTTCCCAACTAAACATGATCCTATATTTCCCTGTGGTCAATATGATCCTATATGCTGTTGATATCTGTTATGTACTTATTCCACTAGTTCGTGACTAAAGAGATACACTAAGTTATAAGGACGGGTATGGTGCACTACTAAGGGAGTTTTGCGTTCTATGAAATGAGAGGCATTGCTACTGAGCTATTGATAGGTTTGAGGTGGGAGTGTGACCCTATTAATAAGGGAAAGGCTTCATCCTAAGGGCTTCTCGGGATTATCCATGATGAGATACTAGTGGTGTGAGTTAGCTCTGGGTATGTGATCCTATTCAGATAGGGGCCCTTATTTTAGTGGGATAGAATATGATTGCCTTGGCAATGTCCTAGATAGCAGTTGGACAGCGATGCAATTTTAGGTAGGTGACATCCTTCTGATTATCTAGCCTCTTAGGCCTTAGCTTAGGTCATACCAAAGTTGCCCTATGAGTTGCTTTATACAAAAAAGGGCCTACTAAGGTTCGAATATGAACTAGAACCTGGGGAAGTCATGCGTATTGCCTTGACTTACACCTCTATGAGTATGTGTTGCCTATTGCTATAGAGATATGTGGTCTAGGAGACTGTGCATTGAGTCTATATCATACCATGACTTGATTATGAGCATACTATGATTATGCTAGGCCTATCTATCGGGGGCACCTATAATACCTTTGTTATTATCGTACTTCTACTTCTATTACCTATGGTGGGCTAGATTGTAGATTAGTTGCCTGCTAAGTCTGATTCTATTATGAGTACTGAGGTCTAGGCACTGTTATACTGAGGTTAGCTGCTACTCTGAGTTCTGTGTGTACCTTGGGAATACATTATTTATTATGACTTGGGAGAGATTATATGATTGGGGGATCCTGATCTGGTTAGAGAGAGAAAGAGAGATATTTTTTATGTTACGCTCTGAGACCCATATGACATACCCTGTTGTTTAAGTCTCCATTGGTCATGTTCAAGTGTCTAAACCTAGGTGATGCTCCCCATGGTCCAAGTCTCTGGTGGTCATGTCTGAGTGTTTAAGATCGGGGTGTCGATTCTAAAGGGGTCCAAGCAATTATTGTTACTTTGGGCCTGGGGCCTCATTGACTACACTTTTGGGGCAAGGCCCCATTGATTGATTTGGGTCAAGGACTTATTGATTACATTTGGGTGCGAGGCCCTATAATTGATATTCTGAGTTGACATACACTTATTATGCGAGGGGGATTCTTTCTACCATGGAGGATACATCCCACTATTTCTCATGTATATTTTGGATCAGGTGCCACAAGCCGACACAGGGTTGAGGTCCCAAATTTATGTGATTGTTTGGATGAGGCCTGTGAATTACCCATGGATACACACACCTATTCATGTGCTAATTTTGTGTAGGTGTACCTCCTGGACTTGTGGGGGATTAGGGGGAATTCAAGCTTAGACACTAGGGCCTTAAATCCATGTACAACTGACCCTTTTTCTGATGATATGGAGAGTTGAACTCTATGATGGTTCTACGGTATTCTGTGATAGTTCTGAGCAATTCAATGATGATAAATTTGTTTTATATTTTGTGTGGGTGTACATTCTAGGCTTATGAGGGTCTAGTTGGCATACAAGAATAGATACTAGGGCCTTGCACTTGCGTACAACACCATGCCTCGGTTGGTGGCAGTAATGGTATTGGCCTATGCAATCCTCGTTAGTCGGTATTGATGTTCAGTACTTGGGCTAGTTCAGGTTTT
>JAOTQJ010188314.1:0-21938 GCA_025642045.1 Solanum sejunctum | reverse complement strand
TGATGTTGTGATGGTATTGGAGAGGGTTTATTGATGTTGTAGGTTATTGTTGTTGTTGTTGATTGATTATTTGAGCCAAGTTGAATTCTCAGGGCGGCATATTTTATGGGGAGATGCTGCCAAAATTTTTATAATATTCGAAACTAGAGAGTTAGGATTTATAACCCAATATGGTTGTTTATCGTTAGAGTTATCGTAATTTATGTAGACATTAGACATTCGGAAGCATAAAGTGGATTAGTCTTGCGTTGGAGTTAGTTAGAGAAAGGAATCGAGGTATGTAACAATTTCTACCTCTAGGCATGTACTAGTTAAGTTTGGTCAACGTCTTATGTATGAAAATTCCTTTTCCTTCACAATTTGGGTCCAAATATAGCCTATGTTCACTCCTTGGCACTTTTATAAAATTATATTTATATTTTAACTCTTGGGTATGTAGAGCCCGCAAGTTGTAAAAAAAGAGGTGTGAAATGATTGAATATGTTGAAAGAAGGTATTTTGTTGGAGGGCGCAAATGCCCGTAATGTTCGACGGATAGCCTAAATGGGATCTATGTTCATTCCTTGCCACACTTATACTAAATTTACTTCATCCTTAATTTTTAACACTTTAGAATCCATGAATAGTATTCGTTTGACCGAAAGCTAAATATTTGGAAAGCTATGGGTTCTATTGTTCCAAAATTACTTTAAAAATTGTTTTGAAGCCTATTCTAGTAATGTGCGTGAAGGAAACTGTGTAAGTTCCTTTGAAATCACCTTTATGTGTGAGTTTGAGCAATTTTGACAAAATCTCATAAACGAATAACTTCTTGATTTCAAAAAAAGGAACATTTGTCATATTATTAAGTTTTGGAATTAGTTTTTATGCATGTGATTCTCACGACTTTATTCGTGCCATTTTGGTTATGCTCACCAGTTACTGGGCCGGTTGATATCTTGTGTGTGTATAACTATATGTATGTATGTATATATATTTCGAAGTAGGTTGGATACGGCAAGTCGGTTTGCCCAGGGCTGGCTTTGCTTAGTTTGGAGACATAAAGAGCTGGGCTTGGGATATGTTGGCATCATGACGTGTGGGTTCTTGGACTCTTTGTCCCGGTCCACATGAATGTATGTCCCCTTCGCCTCGAATCACTTATATAATGGGCATGCTGACCTTTACACATTATGATACGTGAGTGCCTGGCCCCTTCGCCTTGTCTCACCTATCCTATGACGTAAGTGCCTGGCACCGTCGCCTCGGCTCACCTATGTTACATTTGGTATTTGTGTTGGAGATTTCGGAGATTGGAAACCTCTGGTGTTATGTTGTGGTATGGCGCGAGTTTGGAGGTAGCCATCGTTCCGGTCCGATATGCATTATTTTGATGTTTTAAATAAAGAAATATTTTGATGTTTTCATACAGGTTTGACTTATATATTTTATTCGGGTTATTACTCTCACTTACATTTCGTACTTTCCGCTTTACATATTCGATACGTTTTTCGTACTGACCCCCTTCCTTCGGGGGGGCCTGCGTTTATGCCCGCAAGTACTGACGTACAGGATAGAGAGCCTTCTTCTTAGGATTTTTGTCTACCAATGAAGTGCTCCCTTTGACTCAAGAGTAGATTTGTGGTATATATATGTACACTCATTTTCTGTACTTTGCACTTATGTATATTCGAGGATATGATGGGGCCCTATCCCGTCTTATATTTCAGTTTGTATGTGTAGAGGTCTGTGGATACATGTGGATATGGGAATTGTGTTTGGTATGACTTCATATGTATGATACGTTTGTTGGGCAGTTCTACCTCAGCATTGACCTTGTCGGCCCGCATATATATGTATATTGATGTTTGCTGTTTGCTGGGTTCACTGTTTGCTGGTGTGGTTTTTCAGTAAAATAGAGGAAACTCTGCCGAAATTTTGATAAATTCCATAGCTATTATAGTTGGAAATCCAGTGTAATGTTTGTCTGGGTGCCCAATCGGCACTAATCATGGTCCCTAGGTTGGGTCGTGATAATTTCTATTTAAGAAAAATAAGTTGTGTGCACCTAACTGCTCTTTGCGTGGACTATTTGTTAGCAAAGCACATTGTGGAGGGCTAATAGGGCATTTTGGAGTGCCTAAAACTTTGGAAATACTTTCTGAATATTTTTATTGGCCTAGCATGAGAAAGGATGTTGAAGAAGTGTTCTCATTATCTTGAATGTAAACAAGTTAAGTCTAGAACATTGCCACATGGTCTTTATTCTCCTTTACCTGTTTCTAGTTCTCCTTGGTTGGATATTTCTATGGACTTCATATTGGGGCTTCCAAGGACTAATATGATAAGGATAGTATATTTGTGGTAGTAGATAGATTTTCTAAAATGGATCATTTTGTTCCATATAAAAAGACTAATGATGCATCTCATATGGATGAATTGTTTGTAAAAAAAAATGGTTAAGTTGCATGGAAAAGACAAAACTATTAGTGATAGGGATGCCAAGTTTTAAGTCACTTTTGGAGAATTCCTTGGGGAAATTTAGGGACTAAATTGCTATTTTCCACATCTGGTCACCCACAAACTGATGGGAAAATAGAAGTGGTTAATAGAACTTTGGGGAATATGTTGATGGACAAATAGAAGTGGTTGAAAGAAAAGTTGGCATCTTGGGAAGGTTACTTGCCTAATGTGGAATTTGCTTGTAATAGGAGCTTTTATTCTTCTACTGGTAAGACTCCTTTCGAAGTTGTATATGGATTCAACCCCCTTACCCCTCTTGATTTACTACTTTTACCTACTAATGATTTTTCTAATCTTGAAGATAAAAAGAAGGCTGGCATGATGAAGATTCATGAACAAACAAGACTTGCAATTGAAAACTGAAACAACCCCAAAAAGTGCTCGAAAATGTGCCTCTAAAGTGCCCGAAATCGTAATTTCCATATATCTCAAAATCCATATGTGATATCGAAAATTCAACTTCATATTCATATTTAGGGGGTCAAATTGAATGGAAAATGGATCTAACCTTGATATAAGAGCAATCGTATAAAAATTCAAAAATCACAAAATGCAATTTCTAGAGAGCTTTTCGTGCCCCTGGCGCGATGCGCCTAGGGCATGCCATAGTACTTTCTATTTGCAGTTTCTCATGTCTGGTCCAAGGCTTTTTAGTTTTGGGCCTAAGTATTCCTAAACGTGAAAACACCTATACTTAGTCATATTTCACCCTCATATCATTCAAAACATTTCTCAATACTCATTCAAACACTTAGCCAATATTTTATCTCCTAAATTCAAGTCTCAAACTCACCCGGATCTCAAGGTTCTTATTCAAGCTTAAAGTTTCCATCTCCAATCTTCATCAAGTTAATCTCCAAAGCTAAAGTATGTGGGTTTATTTTATAGGTTACTTTCACCCATGATACCCAAGCTTCCTTTTACTCTAAATTGCATGATTTAAAGTTGATTTACTCATGCGTCTTATTTATTATGAAATTCACTGCACACTATGTTGGGGTTTATGAAATTATGATTGTTTTACTATGTTTTGGGCTATGAATCTAAGATCTATTGTGAGATTTAATGAAGGTTTTTGAGGTATATTGCTTCAGGGTGTTACCAAGTGTCTATTGATGGTTTTACATTGGATTTTCTAGCATGATAGCACTTTTGAATTGCATGATTTTACACTAATACTACACACGTGTCAAGTGTTTGATAAAATGTTTGGTCATGGATTCTTGAGGAATTGAAGGTCTAATGCATGTCTTATGAGTTGAATAACTTTATAATGATGAAGGTCCAATCCTTGGGGCACCACCTTGAGGACTACCTCTTCCCAATGGAACTAGCACCCCAGACCATGCCACGGTTTCTTGGACAATCTATCTTCCTGTGACCAAGTTCCCCACATTCATAGCATGCATTAGAACCCTTCAAACACAGGCCTCCATGGCTTCTTCCACATTTAGAGCACACATAATAGGAGCCATCCCACTAATACCTTGAGGCCTAGGGAAGTCATTGGCAAACCCCCTATTAGTAGCATCAGAAGGTCCTTGGCCTTGATGAAATTTAGCACCTTTTTGGAATTTACCCTGAAACAAGGCCCTCTTGGCTTCATGCCACCTTCTTTTCCTCAAGTTCTCCTCCTCCATTTGCTTGACATAGGTCATCAACCGAGATAAGTCCATATCACTAATTAGCATGGCAAGCTGGCATTTTTCACTTACCAAGTTGAGGACCCCCATCACAAACTTATTCATCCTAGATATAGGATCGGCCACCAAATGAGGAGCATACATTGAAAGTTGATAACTTGAGGGAATACTCCCTCACACTCATAACACCTTGTTTTAAGTTCAAAACTCCACCAACGTTGCCTCCCTAAGCTCAATAGGGAAACACTGATTAAAGAAGGACAATTTGAACTCCTCCCAAAGTACGATATTAGCAACCCCCTTCTCACCCTTCTATTGATCATATCATATTTGGGCTACCCCTTTGAGTTGGTATGCCGCCAACTCTGCCTTCTCATTTGGCCCAACACTCATGATATTCAAGATTTTATAGACCTCATCAATGAACTCTTGTGGATCTTCATCCATCTTTGACCCATAGAAGGCGGGAGAATTCATCCTCATGAAGTCTCTTACCCTAGCACCGGTGCTAGTAACATGAGGGGCTTGGGCTCCCTAATTGACTTGGTTGGCCACCACTTAGGCAATCATAGTGAGAGCATCCTGGAGATCACCATTGGTAGGTTGCTCCTCGGGAGTTTGGGCCCACCTTTCTCTAGTATTTGGCATGATCTAACATAGGAAAGAACAATCGTTAGGGGAAAAACTTACTACAACTCTATAGTATGATGTGGAACATGAAGAAGGGAAACATTTACTAAAATGTCTCATAGCCTCCTATTCATAGTAATGGAGTGCTTCAAAACCATGAATAGGACTCTAATTAATGTGGTGTGTTAGATTTTGAGGATCTATCAACCTAATGCTCTGATACCAAGCTTTTCATGGCCCAAGCCTAGGGCATAGACGTGACATAGAGAATGGAAAACTCGAAGTAATCCCAAATAAGCCTCTTAACTTGTCATTACATATCATCGGTCATAGAGCATATAAAAATATTAAAAAGCAAGATAGGGGCAAAGGGGGCTAAGGCAAAAGCTTGCGTAGTATCATAGTCAATAAACAAGAGTCAAACTCATATCATAGATACATAACATGTCCAACAACCCTCTCTACTATATATAGATAAGAGCGGGGGCCAAGACAAAGCAACCGGGCTCACCCTCATAGTCAAAATAGACAATAAAGAAGAATATCTCAATATATAATAGGATAAACATAGACTAAGGTCTCCAAAGTGGAGGACTCACTAACTATCTTAAATAGCACCGAGCTAGCCACATGGAGGAGGATGGTGATCAACTTAGGCACCGGTTCCTACATGGTGACATCATGTTAGCATATAACATGTATCAGTACGTTTAAATGTACTAAGTATGTAGTATGCAATACAATAATATATAGGCATCATAATCAAAATGCATAATATACAATATAACATGTATGATCAATACTTTGATAAAACATGCTTAAGTAACTCATACTCATATAGAATATCATATGTGTAGAAGAGACCAAGCTAGCTATTCAAGGTACAAATCCCTTAGTGGTAGTGTGGTATAAACCCCTTCCATGCTTGATGATAATCACACCTTATCAACATGGTGGCAAAGTACAAACCCCTCATATGGTTGATGAGTACAAACCCCTAACATGGTTACCCGTGCTCTTGTCCCCCAGATTAGGTATGGTCTAATGCAACACTTTATATAGAGTATAACATATACATAAGCTCATTTCATCATCATATAGTCATTCATATCAAATCTCATGCTTTGGACCTTTAACACCTCAAGAAACCAGATCTAAACATTTTATCAAACACTTAGAGGGTGTGAAATGGTAGTATAAAACCATGAAAATTAGAGATGCAATCATGCAAGAAAATCCATTGTAAAACCATCAATCAACACCTTGTAACACCCTCAAGACATATACATCAAAATCACTCATCAAATCTTACAATAGATCTAAGATTTATAGATTAAAACATTTCAAAAGATTCATAACTTTACATAGCTTTAACATAGTATGTAGTGAATTTCATAGTAATCAATACCCATTTGTAAATCAACTTTAAATCATTCAATTTGAGTAAAAGGAGGCTTGGGTATCATGGGGTGAAAGGAACCCATGAAAGAAACCCAGTTACCTTAGCTTAGAGATGAACTTAGTGAAGATTGGAGATAGAGGCTTAAAGCTTGGAGAAGAACCTTGAAGAAGAACCTTAGATTGGGATGAGGGTTGGGGACTTGAATTTGAGAGTAGAAATATGGCTAAGTATTTTGAGTGAGTATTGGGAATGTTTAGGATGATATGAGGGTCTAATATGGCTACGTATAGGTAAAAATATTAGGGAACAGTTAGGTCCAAGACCCCAAAGCCTTGGACCCAGATAAAAATCACTAGCATCACTATACACAAATCCGCGACGTGGACCTTAACCTATGTCCGTGATAGCTGCGAGTCGAGTGCTTTCGTGAGTCATCTCTGGAAATTGAAATTTTGGAAATTTGAAATTGTGATTCGATTGCTGTAAAATCAGGGTTAGATACTTCTCCCCCTAATTTTGTCCCCAAAACAAGAATATGAGATTGGATTTTTGAAATAGCAAACGGATTTTGAGATATATGAAATTTAAAATTCAGGGCATTTCGAGGAACATTTTTGGGCACTATTTTACGTCATTTCAATATCTTCCCCTTGGGAACATTAATCCGCTAATGTAAAAGAGACATACATACAAGACAAGAATGATCATAAACAAACCAACCCCAACCAAAATGCAACATTACATTTAAAACACAATTTTCAAAGTCTTAACATAAGTGTAAAATCATCATATCTTGCCACCTTAAATATGAATGCATATGAATGACATAGGAGCTAAAGCATAAAACTTGAAATCACATATTTGACTTAGAATTAGTACCTTAGGCTCGTGTGGAGTGGTAAATATAAGGATATAGCTTTTGCATGTCTTCTTCCGCCTCCTAAGTAGCACTCTTGATTTATTGGTTCCCCCAAAGGACCTTAACAGATGCCACCTCCTTGTTCGTCAATCTCTTTACTTGTTTATCTAGGATCTGAATCGGAACCTCATCATAAACTAGATTATCCTTAACAACACCCACAACATCAAGAGGCATAATAGCATTAGGATCACAAACATATTTTCTCAACATAGAGACGTGGAACACCTAATGAACCAAATTCATTTCACTAGGCAACTTCAACACATAAGCTACCTTGCCAACCCTCTTTATCACTTCATAAGGACCAACATACCTTGGACTCAACTACCCTTTTTTACCAAACGGACCACCTCTTTCATTGGAGAAACCTTCGAATAAATCCAATCACCCACTTTGAATTCAAAGTCTCTTCTTCTCACATCGGCATAAGATTTTTGATGACTTTAGGCTATTCTCAACCTTTACCTAATCATCTTAGCCTTCTAAAGAGCCTCCATAACCAAATCCGGTCCTAATAAAGCCACCTCTCCAACCTTAAACCAACCAACCGATTATCTAATCTACTATAAAGAGCCTCAAAAGGAGTCATACCAATGCTAGAGTGATAGCTATTGTTGTACGCAAATTTGATGAAATGAAGTTGGTCATTCCAACTACCCCTCAACTCCAATACACATGCTCTAACCATATCCTCAAGGGTTTGAATTGTCTTTTTGGCTTGGCCATCCATTTGAGAGTAAAAGGTCGTACTAAGGTGAGATTTCGTACGAAGACCCCTTTGAAAAGACCCCCAAAAGTGTGAAGTGAATTGTGAACCATGAATTGATATAATGGACAAAGGAATCCCATGCAACCTCACTACCTCATGAATGTAAAACCTTGCATACTCTTCAGCCCATATGTGGTCTTAACTAGTAGAAAGTGAACCAATTTCATCATCCTATCAACCACCACCCAAATGGAATCAAAACATTTCTAGTCTTGGGCAACCCGACCACAAAATCCATATTAATCACCTCCTACTTCCAAGTAGGAATCTCTATGCCTTGGGTTAGGCCACCCGGCCTTTGATGCTTGGCTTTGACTTGTTGATAACTATGACAATTAGAAACGAATTTGGCAAAGTCCCTCTTCATGCCTCCCTACCAATACATATCTCTCAAGTCTCTATATATTTTGGTGGAACTGGGGAGGATAGAACAAGAAGAATTATAGGCCTCATCAAGAATCTTCTCCATCAAACCATCAATACAAGGCACTCACAACCTACCTTTGTACCTAAGGGCCCTATCTCCCCTTTGGGAGAAAACCTCTACTTTGCCCTCTTTTGCCAAGGCCTTCAATTCAAGCAAAGGGGAGTCAAGATCTTGTTTTGCTATCACCTCATCAACTAAAGAAGATTTGGAACCATCATCAACAACACCATCACCCACTTCTTCCAACCTAACCAACAATCTAGCCAATATATGTACCTCTATAACCACCTCCCTATCACCACCATCAACATGAAGTAGGCTACCCATAGACACCTACTCAATGCATCCACCACCATATTTGCCTTACTCAGATAATAATGCACACTCATGTCATAATCTTTGAGAAGTTCTAGCCACCTTCTTTGTCTCAAGTTAAGATTTTTTTGAGTGAAGACATATTGAAGGCTCTTATGATTAGTGAACACATCCACATGCACCCCATACAAGTAGTGAGGCTAAATCTTTAATGTAAACGTCACGGCGGCTAACTCTAGACCATAGGTAGGGTAGTTCCTTTCATGCACTTTGAGTTGACTAGAAGCATAAGCTATGACCTTACCATTTTGCATCCATACACAACCCAAACTAACCTGGGAAGCATCACAATACACAACAAAACCCTCAAGCCCATCTGGTAGTAATAATATAGGAGCAGACATAAGTCTATCCTTCAATGTTTGGAAGCTCCTCTCAATTCATTGGTCCAAATAAACTTAACCCTCTTTTGAGTCAATTTGATCACAGGGGAAGAAATGGAGGAAACCAATTCATAAATCTTCTACAGTAACCCGCAAGACCCTAGACGCTCCTAATATCCAGCAGGGTTAATGGTCTAGGCCAATTCCTAATCACACTTAGGATCCACTTTATACCATCCCCCGACACCACATGACCCAAGAATGCAACCTCCTTCAACTAAAATTTACACTTGTCATATTTAGCATCTCTCCTCCCTCAACCTTTGCAACACATCCCTCAAATGACTCATATGCTCCTCCCTACTATGTGAGTAGATCAACATATCAGCAATAAAGACCACAACAAGGAATCAGGGTAAGGTTTGAAGACCCTTTTCATTAGGTCCAAGAAGATGGCCAGTGCATTAATCAACCCAAATGACATCACAACAAACTCATAATGCCTATATCTAGTCTAGAAGTTCATATTAGGAATATTACACTCTCTCACCCTCACTTGATGATACTCGGACCGAAGATTAATCTTAAAGAAGAAGCTAGCCCCTTACAAAAGGTCAAACAAGTCATCAATTCCTGGAAGAGGATATCTATTCTTTATAGTGACACTATTGAGTTACCGGTAGTCAATACACATTCTAAGTGACCCATCCTTCTTTTTCACAAATAATATCGAGGATCCCCAAGGAGATTGACTAGGTCTAATAAATCCCTATCCAATAAATCTTTCAATTACTCATTTAACTCTTTCATGGTAAAGAGGAATTGAGATAGGTTGAGTATCAGGAAGGAGATTTATGCAAAAATATATCCCTATCTCGGGAGGGACACCGGGAAGGTCATTTGGGAAGACATCAAGAAACTCATTTACAACTGGAACCAACTTTATGGAAGGAACTTTGGAATCCACATCTTTAACCCCCACAAGATGATACAAACACCCTCTAGAAATTAACTTATAGGCTTTAATGCATGAAATGATTCTACCCTTGACCACTACATCTTGACTTTCCCACTCAAGGACGGGTTCATTTGGAAAATTAAACTTGACCCTATGGGTCTTACAATCAATAGAAGCAAAGTAGGCATGCAACCAATCCATCCCAAGAATGACATTAAAATCAACCATGTTTAATTCAACAAGATCACCTGGCAATAACTTATGAAAAATGTAAAGGGACAACTCCTATAAACTTTACTTGCAACAATAGAGGCACCAATAGGGGTAGATACTTCATATGACTCATACAACAACTCAGGGACAACATGGAACTTTTTAGCAACAAAAAGGGCTAACAAAGGAAAGAGTGGCACCCGAATCAATCAAAGCATATACACCAAGGTCAAAGATTTTCAACATATTGGTAATAACATTGGGAACTCACTATTACCTTACCTCTCATGTAGAGCATAAAATTGATTATGCCTTAGGGCCCCACTTTGAGGACTACCTCTTCCCAATGGAATAGCATTAGCACCCCGAACCTTGCCACAATTTCTTGGACTATCTACCTTCTTGTGACCAAGCTCCCCATATTTATAATATGCATTAGAGCCCTTCCAACATGGGCCTCCATGGCTTCTTCCACATTTAAGGAACAGATCAATAGAAGCCATCCCACCAATACCTTGAGGGGTAGGGAAGTTATTGGCAAACTCCCTATTAGTAGCATAAGAAGGCCCTTGGCCTTGACGAAATTTAGCACCTTTTTGAAATTTACCCTCAAACAAGGCCCTCCTAGCTTCATGATACCTTCTTTTCCTCAATTTCTCTTCCTCTATTTGCTCATCATAGGTCATCAATTGAGAAAAGTCCATATCACTAATTAGCATGGTAGACTAGTATTTTTCACTTACCAAGTCGGAGACCCCCCATCACGAACTTAGTCATCCTAGATCTAGGATCGTCCACCAAATGAGTAGCATACTTTGAAAGTTAATTAACTTGAGGTCATACTTCCTGACACTCATAACACATTGTTTCAAATTCATAAATTCCACCAACTTTGCCTCCCTAAGCTCAATAGGGAAAAATCAATTAAGGAAGTCCAATTTGAACTCCTCCCTATGCACTATATTACCAACCCCTTCTTACCTTTCCATTGATCATACCATATTTGGGCTACCCCTTTGAGTTGGTACGCTGCTAACTCTGCCTTCTCATTTGGCCCAACACCATGATATTCAAGATTTTATAAACCTCATCAATAAACTCTTGCGGATCTTCGTCCACCTTTGATCCATAGAAGACCGGAGGATTCATCCTCATAAAGTATCTTAACCTAGCTCCCAGGTTAGTAGGATAAGGGGCGTACGCCCTTTGATTGACTTAGTTGGCCACCACTTTTCGACAAGCATAGTGGAAGTATCCCGAAGCTCACCATTGGTAGGTTGCTCCTTGGGAGTCTGTCCTCGCCTTCGTCTAGTTTTTGCATGATCTAGCATAGCAAAGAATAATCATCAAGGGGAAAAACTCACTATAACTCTATAGCATGACGTGGAACATGAAGAAGGAAAATATTTCCTAAAATGTCTCATAGCCTCCTATTCATAGTCATGGTGCACTTCACAACCATGAATAGGACTCTAATCGACGCAGTATGTTGGACTCCAAGGATCTATCAACCTAGTGATCTAATACCAAGCTTTCCATGACCCAAACCTAGGGCCTAGACGTGACACGGCGAATAGGAAACCTGAAGGAACCCTAAACAAGCCTCTTAAATCGTCATTGGTTGTAGAAGCATATAAAAATATTAAAGAGCAAGAATAGGCAAATAGAATTAAGGGAAAAGCATGTGTAATATCATAGTCAAGAGACAAGAGTCAAGCTACAAGTGTCAATCGCAAATCATAGATACATAATATGTCAAACAACCACCTCTACTACAAAGATAAGAGCTGGGGGCTAGACAAAGCAACCAGGCTCACCCTCATAGCCAAAATAGACAATAAAGAAGAATGAGTCAATACATAATAAGAGAAACATATACTAAGGTCCCCGAGGTGGAGGACTCACCACTTAGATTGAATAGCATTGACCTAGCCACATGGAGGTGGATCGTGATCAACTTGTGCACAAATTCCTACATGGTGACATCATGTAAGCATAAAGTATGCTTTAGTACATTTGAATATACTAAGTACATAGGATTCACTTCAACAATAGATAAGCATCATAATTAAAATGCATAATATTAAGCAATAGGCATAATATACAATATGACATGTATGATCAATGCTTAGGTAAAACATGCTTAAGTAACTCATACTCATATAGAATATCATATGTGTAAAAGAGACCAAGCTAGCTATTCAAGCTACAAACCTCTTGGTGGTTGTGTGGTATAAACCCCTCACAAGGTTGATGGTAATCACACCTTATCAACACGATGGCAAAGTACAAATCCTCACATGGTTGATGAGTACGAACTACCAACATGGTTACTCGGGCTCCTATCCCCTCGGACTGGTATGGTCTAATGCAACACCTTATATAGAGCATATCATATACATAGGCTCATTTCATCATCATATAGTCATTCATGTTATATCTCATGCGTTGAACCTTCAACTCCTCAAGAAACCACATCTAGGCATTTTATCAAACACTTAGAGGGTGTGAAGTGTTAGTATAAAATCATGCAAATTAGAGATATAATCATGCAAGAAAATCCATTATAAAATGATCAATCAACACCTTGTAACACCCTCAAGACATATACATCAAAACCCCTCTCAAATCTTACAATAGATCTAAGATTTATAGCTCAAAATATAGGAAAATAGTCATAACTTTACATAGCTTTAACATAGTGTGTAATGAATTTTATAATAATCAAGACCCATTTGTAAATCAATTTTAAATCATACAATTTAAGTAAACAGAGGCTTAGGTATCATGGGTGAAAGGAACCCATGAAAGAAACCCACATACCTTAGCTTAGAGATGAACTTAGTGAAGATTAGAGAAGAACCTTAGCTTGGGATGAGGGTTTGTGACTTGAATTTGGGAGTAAAAATATGGATAAATATTTTGAGTGAGTATTGGGGAATGTTTAGGATGATATGAGGGTGAAATAAGTCTAAGTATAGGTAGAAACATGATTGGGAACACTTAGCCCCAAGACACACCCAAAGCCTTTGACCGATATAGAAATTACTGGCAGTGAAATACACAGGTCCGCGGACCTATCGCGGAGGCAAAATTAACATATGTCTGCTATAGCTGTGCTTCAAGGTGCTGTCACAAATAGTCTCTAGAAAATTGAAATTTTAGAAAGTTGAAATTGTCATTCGATTGCTCTAAAATCTGGGTTAGACACTTTTCCCCCTAATTGTGACCCCCTGAACAAGATATAAAGTCGGATTTTCAAAATAGCAAATTAATTTTGATATATATGGAATTTGAAATTTCGGACATTCCAATTCATATTTTTGGGAACTTTTGGGGGTTGTTCCACCCTCGCATTATGTCACATCCAGGCCCTACACTTGGGTCATGACAAACTTGGTATCAGAGAACTAGGTTGTTAGATCCTCAGAGTTCAATGCACCACATCGATTAAAGTCTTGTTCATGGTTGTGTTGTGCACTACAACTATGAGCTAAAAGCTATGAGGCATTTAGGAAATGTTTCCCTTACTCTACGTCATGCTATAGAAGTTGAAGGAAGGTTTTTCCCCTTAACAATTGTCCTTTGCTATTCTAGATCATGCCTAACACGACAGGGAGAAGAGCCTGCACACCTGAGAAGCAACCGACTAATGGAGAGCTTAAGGATGCTCTCACTTTGCTTGCACAAGTTATGTCTAATCAAGCCAACCAAGGGGTCCAAGCCCCTCATGCTCCTACACAGGCATCTTGAGTGAGAGACATCGTGAGAATGAATCCCTCGAAATTCTATGGATCAATGGTGAGTGAAGACCCTCAAGAGTTCATTGATGAGGTCTACAAGATTTTGGCTATCATGAGGCGGAGTTGGCGCCCTACCAACTCAAAGGGGTAGCACATATATGGTACAATAAATGTAAGAAAGATAAGGGAGTCAACTATGTGGTGCTTTGGGAGGAGTTCAAGGTGACCTTCCTTAATCGTTTCTCCCCCCTTGAACTTAGGGAAGCTAAGTTGGTGGAATTTATGAATTTGAGACAAGGGTCTATGAGTGTTAGGGAGTATGCCCTCAAGTTCAACCAACTTTCAAATAATGCTCCACATTTGGTGGCCGACTAAAGATCTAGGACGAACAAATTTGTGATGGGTGTTTCCAACTTGGTTAGTGAGGAGTGCTGGTCTACCATGTTGATCAGTGACATGTACTTGTCATGTTTGATGAACTATACGAAACAAATAAGGAGGAGAAATTAAGAAAGAGGAGTGGTTATGAGGCCAAGAGGGTCCATTTAAGGGGAAGTTCCAAAAAGGGTGGTTAGTTCCATCAAGGCCAAGGGTCTTCACATAAGAGGATTGCCAATGATTTTCCAAGGAATCGAGGTGTTGGAGGTGTGGTCCCTAATGGTGGGTGTCCAAAATGTGGTAGTGGTCATAGTGGGCCATGCTTGAGGTACACAAATTCTTGTTATGGTTGTGGGAAATTTAGGTATAAGGTGATGGAATTCCCTCAAAATCGCAACAAAGGTAAGAAGGTTCGTCCACAAGGTGCTATGAGGTTTCTTTGGGGAGAGCTGGTCCACAAGGTGGTGCTACAAGGCACAATTGATTTTATGCTCTACATGGGAGGCAAGGGGTTGATTAGGTTCTCAATGTGTCATCAGTATGTTGAAAATCTTTGATTTTGATGTGTATGCATTGATTGATCTGAGTGTCACTCTTTCTTTTATTACCCCCTTTGTTGCCAAAAAGTTCCATGTTGCCCCCGAGTTGTTGTGTGAGTCATATGAGGTATCTACTCCTATTAGTGTATCTATTATTTCTAGGAAGGTCTACAGAAATTGTCCCATTTGCATCTTGCATAAAATATTGCCTTAGGATCTTGTTGAGTTAGATATGGTTGATTTTGATATCATTCTTGGAATGGATTGGTTGCATGCATACTATGTCTCTATTGATTGTAGAACCCGTAGGGTTAAGTTTCAACTCCCAAATGAAACCATCCTTGAGTGGGAGAGTCATGATGTGGTGGTCAAGGGTACGTTCATCTCTTGTATTAAAGCCCGTAAGTTGATCTCTAAGGGGTGTCTTTACCATCTTGTGAGGGTTAGGGATGTGGAGTCCAAGGTCCTTCTCATAGAGTCGGTTCCAATTGTAAATGAGTTCCTTAATGTCCAAATGACCTTCCCCATGTTCCTCCCAAAAGGAAAATAGATTGCGATATGGATCTCCTTCCCGATACTCAACCCATTTTTACTCTCCCTTACAGTATGACCCCAACGGAGTTGAAGAAATTGAAGCAACAACTGAATGACTTGTTGGAGAAGGAATTTGTTAGGCCTAGCCAATTGCCTTGGGGTGCACCAATGTTGGTTGTGAAAAAAAAAAGTATGGGTTCCTTAGAATGTGTTAGACTACCGGTAATTACTAAGGTCACCATCAAGAATAGGTATCCTCTTCCAAGGATTGATGATTTGTTTGACCAATTGCAAGGGGCTAGCCATTTATCTAAGGTTGATTGTTAGTTCGGATATCATCAAGTGAAGGTGAGGGAGTGTGATATTCTCAAGATAGCCTTCTGGACTAGGTATGGGCATTATGAGTTTGTTGTGATAACTTTTGGGTTGACCAATGCATCGGCCATCTTCATGGACCTTATGAATAGTGTCTTCAAACCTTACCTTGATTCATTTGTTATGGTATTCATTGATGATATTTTGATCTATTCTCATGGTGAGGAGGAGCATAGGGCCCATTTGAGAGTTGTGTTGCAAAGATTGAGGGAAGAGAAGTTATATGTCAAGTATGACAAATGTGAATTTTGGTTGAAGGAGGTTGCCTTCTTTGGTCATGTGGTGTAGGGGTATGGCATTAAGGTGGATCCTAAAAAAATGGATTTGATTAGAAATTGGTCTATACCATTGACCCCATTAGATATTAGGAGCTTCTTGGCTTAGTGGGTTATTATTGGAGATTAGTGGATGGGTTCTCTTCTATTGCTTCTCTCATGACTGAATTGACACAAAAAGAAGGCAAAGTTTATATAGATCGATGAGTGTGAGAGGAGCTTCTAGACATTGAAAGATAAGCTTGTGTCCGCTCCTATTTTGTCACTACCGGAAGGGCTAAAGGGATTTGTTGTGTATTGTGATGCTTCTAGAGTTGGTTTGGGTTGTGTTCTAATACATAAGGTTAAGGTGATAGACTATGCTTCTAGGCAACTCAAAGTGCATGAAAATAATTATCCTACTCATGATCTTGAATTGGCCGTCATGGTATTTGCATTAAATATTTGGCATAATTACTTGTATGGGGTACATGTTGATGTATTCACTGATCATAAGAGTCTCCAATATGTCTTAACTCAAAAATATCTTAACTTGAGGCAAAGAAAATGGTTAGAACTTCTTAAGGATTATGATATAAGTGTTCATTATCATCCTAGGTAAGGTTAATGTGGTGGCCGATGCTTTGAGTAGGGTGTTCATAGGTTGCCTAGCTCATGTTGATGGTGGTGATAAGGAGGTGGCTAGAGACGTCTATCGTTTGGCTAGATTGGGAGTTAGGTTGGGAGAAATGGGTAATGGTGTTTTTGTTGTTGTTGATGATGGTTCTAAATCTTCATTGGTTGAGGAGGTGAAAGCTAAGCAAGATCTTGATCCCTCCTTCTTGGAATTGAAAGCCTTGGTTAGTGATGGGAAAGTGGAGGTTTTCACCCAAGGGGCATATAGTGCACTTAGATACTAAGGGAGGTTGTGTGTACCTTGTGTTGATGGCTTGAGAGAGAGAATTCTTGATGAGGCTCACGGTTCTTCCTATTCTATTCACCCTGGTTCTACTAAAATGTATAGAGATTTGAGAGAGGTGTATTAGTAGGGAGGATGAAGAAAGATATTGCAAAATTTGTGTCCACTTGCCATAATTGCCAACAAGTCAAAGTCGAACATTAAAGGTCGAGTGGCCTAACCCAGGACATAGAGGTTCCTACTTGGAACTGGGAAGAGATTAATATGGACTTTGTAGTTGGGTTGCCTAAGACTGAGAAGAGTTTTGATTCCATTTGGGTGGTGGTGGATAGGATAATAAAATCAGCTCACTTTCTACTGGTTAAGACCATATATGGGGCTGAAGAGTATACTAGGTTATATATCCATGACTTGGTGAGATTGCATGTGGTTCCTTTATACATCATATCAGAACGTGGTGCTTAGTTTACTTCACATTTTTGGAGATCTTTCCAAAGGGGTCTTGGTATAAAGGTCAAGCTTAGTACAGCCTTCCGCCATCAAACGGATAGCCAAGCCAAAAGGACTATCCGAACACTTGAACACATGCTTAAGGCTTGTGTATTGGAGCTCAAGGGTAGTTAATATGATTATATTCCATAGAGAGCCTCAAAAGGATCCATACCGATACTAGAATAATATCTATTGTTATATGCAAACTCAATCAATGGAGAACGTACTTGAATTCAAAGTGGGTGATTGGGTGTATTTGAAGGTGTCACCCATGAAGGGTGTGGTTCATTTTAGTAAGAAAAAGTTGAGCCCTAGATATATGGGCCCTTATAGGGTGATGAGAAGGATTGGGAAAGTGGCCTACGAGTTAGATTTTCCTAGAGGCATAGAATTAGTTCATCTAGTCTTTCATGTATCCATATTGAGGAAATGTATGGGAGACCCTTATGCTATTGTGCCTCTTGATGTTGTGGGTGTTGTTGAAGATAATTTGACTTATAAAGAGGTTTCGGTTCAGATTTTGGATAGACAAGTGAAGAGGTTGAGGAACAAGGATATGGCTTCGTTAAGGTCCTTTGGAGGAATTAACAAATTGAAAGGGGTACTTGGGAGGCCGAAGCGGACATGCAAAAGTTATATCCTTATCTTTTCCACTCCATTCAATCCTAATTTATTAATTTAAGTCCCCTATGTAATTTCAAGTCAAAGTTCATCCCATGACATATGCATACATTCATGTTTAAATTGACAAGTTCATGATGATTTTACACTTATGATGAGATTTTTGAAATGATGTTTAAGTGCATTGTTGCATCTTTATGTGGGCTGAAATGTCATGCTTGCATCTCTCATATATGTTTCTTTGACATTCGTGGATGAATGTTCCCAAGGGGGAGACATTGTAACAACCCCAAAAAGTACCTAAAAATATGCCTCAAAAGTGCTTGGAATCATAATTTTCATATATCTCATTATATGTGTGTGATATTGAAAATTCGACTTTATATTCTTATTCAAGGGGTCAAATTGAGTGGAAAATGGGTCTAACCCTGATTTAAGAGGAACCGTATCAAAATTCAAAAATCACAAAATGCAATTTCCAGAGAGCTTTTCACGTCGCGCTAGGGGCACACCACAGTACTTTTTCTTGGCAATTTTTCAAGTCCGGTCCAAGGCTTTTGAGTCATGGGCCTAATGTTCCAAAATGTGAAAACACCTATACTTAGCCATATTTCACCCTCATATCATTCAAAACATTTCTCAGTACTTATTCAAACACTTAGCCAATATTTCATCTCCTAATTCAAGTCTCAAACTCATCCGGATCTCAAGATTCTCATTCAAGCTTCAAGTCTCCATCTCCAATCTTCATCAAGTTAATCTCCAATGTGAAGGTATATGTACCATTAAATATCCCTAAGTGTATGTTATGGTATTTGTAAATGCTTTTTATGGTACTTGATATTTTGCTATTGTATATACTTTACCTTTGTTCTGTTCTTCCTCCAGTTGGTTTACGTAGACTATCTTATGATTTAAGGTTTTGCTCTGGTAAAGACCTTTCCTTTGTTGATTCTTCATGCATCTTGGTCCTATTTCAGTTGTTTAAGAATAAAAGCTAAAGTGCCGATCTAAATGACTAAATGCAGTTTCTTTCATGGGTTCCTTTCACCCATTATACCCAAGATTCTTTTTACTCTAAATTACATGATTTAAAGTTGATTTACTCATGGGTATTACTTATTATGAAATTCACTGCACACTATGTTGGGGTTTATGAAATTGTGACTATTTTACTATGCTTTGGACTATGAATCTAAGATCTATTGTGAGATTTGATGAAGGTTTTTGATGTATATTCCTTGAGGGTGTTACCAAGTGTCTATTGATGGTTTTAGATGGATTTTATAGCATGATAACACTATTGAATTGCATGTTTTTACAGTAGCACTATATACCCACCAAGTATTTGAGAAAATGTTCGATTATGGATTCTTGAGGAATTGAAGGTCCAATGCATGTCTTATGAGTTGAGTAACTCTATGACGATGAAAGGAATGTATGTATATTATATTATCTCTATAGTGTTGGGGATGACCAAGCCTCACTCGGGAGGTTGTAGGCCCAGGTAACCTTGTTGAGGGGTTTGTACTTCGATCTCCTTGCTCAGGAGGTAGCATGCCGGTGGAACCTTGTTGGGTGTTTGTACTCCATCAACATTATTAGGTGGTTTGTACTCCATTAACCTTGTTAGGGGGTTTGTACTCCATCAATCTCATAAAGGGGTTTGTACCTCATGCGCCTCTCCAAGGAGGTGGTAGGCCTTAGATTACACTAAGAATGGTCACTTCTTACACATGTATTATGTTCTAGATAAGCATGATTTTGCTTCAAGTATCATTCATACATGCCATCTGCTATATGCTTATTCATTGTCTATGATATGCATTTTGATTATGGTACTTATCACTTGTTGCATTGAATACTACATACTTAGTACATTAAAGCATACTAATGCATACTCTACCCTTGCTTGGTGTTCCTTTGGGTTCCCCTTGTGCCGTGTCACATTTAGGCCCTAGGCTTGTGTCATGACAAAAAGAAAAATAAGGAAGTTGTATTACGAAAGAACAAAGGAAGAAAATATATTGTGTTTAAACCTTGGACTTGGTTTGGGTGCATATGAGAAAGGAAAGATTTCCTTCCAAAAGAAAGACCAAGTTAGATCCTAGAGGAAGTGGCCCATACAAAGTCCTTGAAAGGATTGGAGACAATGCTTATATATTTGATATTCCTGGTGAGTTCCAAGTTAGTGCTACTTTTAATGTTTATAATCTTTCCCATTTTGATGCAGATTTGAATTCGAGGATGAATTCTCTTGAAAAAGAGGGGAATGATAGATCATACAAAGCTTTACTCCATTAACGGAAAAGGATGAAGCTTTAGAAGATCAAAGGAGGCCTATAACAAGATCTCAAACCAAAGAGTTCAATGAAAAGCTCAATGGGCTTCAATTGCAGATCTAAAGGTGCTTTGTTGGGGAAGAAGAGCTAAAGACCAAGTGATAGCATCATACGAAGCTCTACTCCTTTGAAGGACAAGGATTAAAAGGATAAAGATTTATAAGATCACAGAAGGCCCATAACAAGATCTCAAACCAAGGAGTTTAATGATAAGCTCAATGGGCTTCAACTGCAGATCCAAAAGTGTCTTGTTGGGGAAGAAGAGCTAAAGCCCAAGAAGGATGAATTGTCCAAATGGTACAACTATTTGATGGCCCAAATTCAAGTCCAAGATGAATAATTTTAGGGTTAAATTTAGTGTAAATAAGGCCAAGAAGAGTCCAAGAATTAGCCACAACAAAAGGGTGCTTTCGACCCAGTTTGCAGAGAAGACTAGTCAAACTTATGAAATTTGTCAAGATTCTTTTCCTAGTTCAATTTTACCTTATTTCCTTATTTATATATAGGTTATTAATAATTTCCTTATTCTATTTAAGGTATCCTAGTAACAGTTAATGCTCTCCTAGAACTACTAGGTCTATTTCTAGTTAAGGTAACTTTATTTCCTTTCTAGATTAGGATTTACCTTGTAATTTTCTTTCTAGGTTTTGGATACTCCTTGGGCCTAACCTAAGGAGTCTTGGATGTCCAATGACCATATAATATATAGGAATCTTTTTTTCTTTCAAAAAAGACAATTAGATTGATATTATTAATATTTGAGTGAGTTCTGTTGAACCTTTGTGACTTGTTCTTTGAGAATTTATCTTTAAACCTTTACTAGTTCATAGTTTGAGGTTTAACGTACTTTCTTCTTGTGATATCTTTGATTTCTTTTTGGTATTTCTTGGAAGGTGATTATACATGTTAATTATTGTCTTTAGTTACTCATAAAGCAGTCAAGATCCGAGTCTACTATGTTGATTCATTTTCTCAAGTAAAGGCATTAGATTTCTTCCATAAATCTTTATATTGTTATTTGGATCTTGTCAAGGCCTTAGAATATCAATTTCCTAGAAATTCTTGGATCATTCCTTTGAATTTACCATATCTTTAATTAGTTTTTATCTTTCTATTTTGGTTGTTGCTTCCACTTTCTAGTATTCACTCTATCTTAGTATTGTTTCTAACCTAGATCCTATAACCAAGAAGGTTAAATTGTCCAAATGCTACAATTATCTGGTGCCAAAATCCAATTCCAAGAGAAAGAATTTTAGGTTTAAATTTTGTGCAAATAAGGCCAAGAAGAGTCCAAGAATCAGCCACAACAAAGGTTTCTTTCTGCCCAAGTTTGGAGAGAAGACTAGTCAAACTTTCCAAAATTATCAAGATTATTTTCCTAGTTAGGTTTTACCTTATTTCCTTTTAGAAATAGGTTATTAATATTTTTTTTGTTCTATCTAAGGTATCCTAGTACCATTTAATGAGCTCTTAGAAATACTAGGTTTATTCCTAGTTAAAGTTACTTTATTTCCTTTCTAGTGTAGGATTTACCTTGTAATTTTCTTTCTAGGTTTTGGATACTCCTTGGGCCTAAC
>JAOTQJ010188303.1:0-21942 GCA_025642045.1 Solanum sejunctum | reverse complement strand
TCCAATTATAATTAAGCACCGCGAACTTAATTTAAATCACGCCATGTTCGTCATAACTTTTCCAATTGAACGATTTACTTTGATTGAATTAATTATGGGGTCTAACAATGTTAGTCCCAAATTTTTTTATGAACCATATGAAGTACCTACCTCTGTTGGTGAGTACATTGTTGCTAAAGTAGTCTAGAAAGTGTCCTGTGTTCATATTGCATAAAATCTTATCTTGTGATTTTGTTGAGTTAGATATGGTGTATTTTGATGTCATTCTTTGGATGGATTGGTTGCATGAATATTATGCTGCTATTGCTCGTAGAACCCTATATGGTTAAATTCCAATTCCCTAATGAGCCCATTCTTAAGTGGGTAAGTATGATGTGGTGGTTAAGGGTAGATTCATTTCTTGTCTTAAAGCCCAAAAGTTGATTTCTAAGGGTTGTCTCTATCATCTTAAGAGGGTTAGGGATGTTGAGTCCAAAGTCCTTTCTATTGAGTCGGTTCTAGTTGTGAGTGAGTTTTTGATATCTTTCCTAATTAGCTTCCCGGTGTTTCTTGCAAAGGGGAAATAGACTTTGGTACAGACCTCCTTCTTGATACTCAACCCATTTCTAATTCCCCTTATTGTATGGCCTCGAAGGAACTAAAGGGGTTGAAAGAGAAATTGAGAGATTTGTTGGAGAACGGCTACATAAGGCCTAGTAAGTCACCTTGGGTTGCACTGGTGTTATTTGTGAAGAAAAAGGACAGTTCTTTTAGAATGTGCATTGATTACCGGTAACTTAATAGGGTAACCATAAAGAACAAGTACCCTCTACCAAGGATTGATGACTTTTTTGATTAACATCAAAGGGGCTAGTCACTTTTCTAAGATTGATCATAGGTCCAGGTATCACCAAGTAAAAGTGAGGGAGTGTGACCTTCCCAAAATGGCTTTCCGCACTAGGTATGAGCACTTTTAGTTTGTAGTTATGTCCTTTGGTTGACTAATGCACTAAATAAATTTTTTGATCTCATGAATAGGTTCTATAAGCCTAACCATGACTTGTTTGTGGGGGGTTTTATTGATGATATCTTGATTTATTCCCATAGTGAAAAGTAGCATATGAATCACTTCAAGGTGCTATTGCAAATCTTGAGGTAGAAAAGGTTGTATGCTAAGTATGAAAATGTGAGTTTTGGTTGACATAGGTTGCTTTTCTAGGGCATGTGGTGTCGGGTGATAGCATTAAGGTGGATCCTAAGAAGATGGAGGTGATTAGAAATTGGCCTAGAACTTTAAATCCATCAGACATTAGAAGTTTCCTGGGTTTGGCGGGTTATTACCATAGATTTTTTAATGGATTCTCTCCTATTTCTTCTCCTATGACCAAGTTGACACAAAAGAAGGCAAAATTCATGTGGACCAATGAATATGAGAAGAGTTTCCAAACATTGAAAGATAATATTGTCTCCGCTCCTATCTTTTCTCTACCGGAAGGGTTAGAAGGATTTGTTGTATATTATGATGCCTAAAGAATTGTGTTTGGGGTGTATTTTGATACAAAATGGTAAGGTAATAGCATACTTCTCTAGACAACTTAAGGTACAATAGAAAAAAATTATCCCACCTATGATCTTGAATTGGCGACCACGGTATTTGCTTTGAAAATTTGGCGTCATTCCTTGTATGGAATACATTTGATGTGTTTACCAACCACAAGAGTCTCCAATATGTGTTCACCCAAAAAGATCTTAACTTGATACAAAGAAGGTGGTTAGAGCTCCTTAAAGATTATGATATGAGTGTGCATTATCACCCCCACAAAACTAGCATTGTGGCCAATGCTATAAGTAGGGTGTATATGGGCAATCTAGCCCATGTTGATAATGGTGGAAAAAAGGTGACTTGCGAGGTCCACTAGTTGGCTAGAATGGGAGTCAGCTTTGAAATGACCCCGAAAAGTGCCCGAAAATGTGACATAAAAGAGTCTGGATTCGTAATTTCTATATATCTCAAAATTCGTGCGTGATATCAAAAATGTGACTTCATATTCTTGTTTAGGGGTCAAATTGAGTGGGAAATGAGTCTAACTCCAATTTTAGAGCAAATGAATTGCAAGTTTATTTTCCCAAACACTAATTTCTAGAGTGCTTTCTATTCTTAGCCATATTTCACCTTCATATCATTCAAGACATTCGCAAATACTCTCTCAAATACTTAGTTCATATTACTCCAAATTTTAAGTCTCAAAACTCATTCGGATCTTAAGGTTCTCATTCAAGCTTCAAGTCCCCATTCATAATCTTCTTCAAGAATTCTCCAAAGCAAAGGTATGTGGGTTTCAACCATTGGGTCCTTTCACCCATGGAGCCCAAGGTTCCTTTTTACCTTAATTGCATGATTTCAAGATGATTTACTTATGTGCCTTACTTATTATGAATTAGGCTATGAATTACATTGGAGTTTCATGATATTGTGATTATTTTACCATGTTTTAGCGTATGAATCTATGACCCATTATGGGATTTAATGAAGTATTTTGATGTATATTCCTTGAGGGTTTTACCAAGTATTGATGGATAGTTTTACCATGGATTTTCATATATGATTTCATGCATAAATTGCATAGCATAACACTAGGTCTACATACCCGCCAAGTGTTTGATAAAATGTCTGATTATAGTTTATTGAGGAATTGAAGGCCCAATGCATGTTTATGAGTTTAATGACCTTCTAATGATATGATATTGTCCTATATAGTTTTGGAATGTGTCCATGCCCTACTCGGGGGGTTAAGAGCCCAGGTAACCATGTCAAGAGGTTTGCACCTTGATAACAAATCAAGGGGTTTATGCCTTAATAACCGAGTTAAGAGGTTAGTACTTCAATTACTAGGGGCGGTAGGGTGCGACTATCTACCAACCAATCAAGGGGTTTGTACCTTGGTAAACGAGGTGAGGGGTTAGTACCTCAGTCACCATGGATGGTAGGGTATGACGATTCAATAACCAACTAAAGAGGTTTGTACCTTTGTAAACTAGGGGTTCTATAATAATGGTCTCTCCTTACACATGTATTATGTTCTATATAAGCATGATTTTACTTCAAGCATCATTCATACATGTCATATTGCTATATGCTTATTCATTGCCTAAGTTATGCATTTTGTTTATGGTGCTTATCACTTGTTTCATTGCTTTCAACATGCATAGTACATTCAAATGTACTAACTCATACTCTATCCCTAAATGATGTCACCATATAGGAATTGGAGCTCCATTTGAGCATCTTTCTCGATGTGACTGTTACGATTTCTCTCAACCTATTTTGTGAATCCTCCATTCTAGGTACAATATCTATGATCTCATGCTATATACTAAGACTACCTCCCTTTCATGTATATATTGACTATGAGGGTGAGCCCGATTTCTTGTCTTGTCCCCCGCTCTTATCTATGTAGTAGATGTGATGTTAGACATACTATGTATTAAGCCTTGACTCTCTTATTTTGATGCTTATGTTATGAAAGTATCCCTTTAGTCCTTTTTCCCTTATTTCTACTCTTATTATGTTGTTTAAATGCTTCTGTGACCAATGATGTGTATTGATATGTTAAGAGGCTTGTTGGGGGTCCCCTTGGGTTCCTCAGTCATCGTATCATGTCTAGGCCCTAGTCTTGGTCATAAAAAACTTGGTATCAGAGCAATAGATTGTTAATGGTCCTCGACATCCAATGCACTGTGTCAATTAGAGTCTTGTTCATGGTTGTGTTGTGCACCATAACTATGAGCAAGAGGCTATGACGCATTTTAGGAAATGTTTCCCTTCTTCATGTTCTATGTCGTGCTATAGAGTTGAAGTAAGGTTTTTCCCCCTAATGATTATTCTTTGATATGCTAGATCATGCCTAACACAAGAGTAGAAAAGCTCGCACACTCAACGAACAACCGACTCATGGTAAGCTCCAGGATTCTCCCACATTGCATGCAGAAATTATGGCTAATCAAGCCAATCAAGGGGCCCAAACCCTCATGCTCCAGTATTGGCATCTCGGGTGAGAGACTTCATGAAGATGAGTCCACTAGAATTCTATGGGTCAAAGGTGGATGAGGACCCTCAAAAGTTCATTCATGAGATCTACAAGGTTTTGGATATTATGGGTGTTAGATCGAAAGAGAAGGCGGAGTTGGCGGGATACCAACTCAAGGGGGTGGCATAAATATGTTTTAATCAATGGAAGGAGGAGAAGGGAATCAATAATGTGGTGCTTTGGGAGGAGTTCAAGCGGGTTTTCTTAGCCTGTTAGTCCCTCTTGAGCTTAGGGAAGCCAAATTGGTAGAGTTTATAAATTTAAGACAAGGGTCTATGGGCATGAAGGAGTATGCCCTCAAGTTCAATCAACTCTTTAAATATGCTCCCCACTTCATTGCCGACCCAAGATCTAGAATGAACAAGTTCTTAATGGGTGTGTCCGATTTGGTGAGTGAGGAATGCCGATCCACTATGTTAATTAGTGACATGGATTTGTCCCACTTAATGACCTATGCCAAACAAATATAGAAGGAAAAGTTGAGGAAAAGAAGTAGTAATGAGGATAAGAGGGCCCATTTCGAGGGTAGGTTCCAAAGTCGAAAGGGTGGTCTGTTCCATCAAGGTCAAGGGTCTTCTCATGCTTCTAATTAGGGATTTGCCAATGACTTCCTAAGGGCCCATTTTTTTATGGTAATGTGTGTTCAAAATGTGGTAAGGGTCATGGGGACCCATGTCTGCGAGACATAAATGCATGTTATGGATGTGGCAAAGTTTGTCACAAAAAGATTGATTTCCCTTGCAATCGCAACAAGGGTAAGGAGGTTCGTCCACAAGGTGAAAATGATCTTCCTTTAGGGAGAGTAGGTTGACAAGGTGGCGCCCCAAGGCACAATGAGTTTTATGCTTTGCATGGGAGGCAAGGGGTTGATGAGGTGCCCGATGTCATCACTGTTATGTTAAAAGTCTTTGATTTTGATATGTATGGATTGATTGATTTGGGTGCCACACTTTCTTTTGTTACCCCCTTGGTTGCCAAAACGTTTTATGTTGGACCTGAATTGTTGTGAGTCTTATGAGTTGTCTACTCCTAATGGTGCATCTATTGTTGCTAGATTAGAAATTGTCCAGTTTACATTTTCCATAAGAATTTTCCTTGTGATCTTGTTTAGTTTGATATGATTGATTTTGATGTCATTCTAGGGATGGATTAGTTGCACGCATACTATGCCTCTAGTGATTGTAGAACCATAGGGTCAAATTCCAATTCTCAAATGAACTCATTCTTGAGTGGGAGAGTCATGATGTGGTGGTCAAGGGTAAATTCATCTTTTGCAATAAAGCCTATAAATTGATCTCTAAGGGGTGTTATTATCATCTTTTGAGGGTTAGGGATAGAGAGTCCAAAGTCCTTCCCATAGAGTTGGTTCCAGTGGTAAATGATTTCATTGATGTCTTACTAGTGAACTTCCTGGTGTTCCTCCTAAAAGGGATATAGATTTTGGTATACAACTCCTCCACGATACTCAACCCATTTTTATTTCCCCTTACCGTAAGGGCTTGGCAGAGTTAAAGGAGTTGAAGGAGCAATTGAGGGACTTGTTGGAAAAGGACTTTATTAGGCCTATCTAATCACCTTGGTGTGCACCAGTGTTGTTTGTGAAGAAGAAGGATGGGTCCCTTGGAGGTGTATTAACTGTCGAATAGGGTCACCATAAAGAATAAGTATCCTCTTCTAAGGATTGATGATTTGTTTGACTAATTACAAGGGGCTTGTCACTTCTCTATGATTGATCTTTGGTCCGGGTACCATTAAGTGAAGGTGAGGGAGTGCGATATTCCTAAGATGGCCTTCCAGACTAGGTATGGGCATTATGAGTTGGTTGTGATGTTTTTTGGATATACCAATGCACTGGCTATCTTCATGGATCTTATGAATAGGATCATCGAAACCTGCCTTGATTCATTTGTTATGGTCTTCATTGAGTCATATAAGGTGTCTACTCGTATTGGTGCATCTATTGTTGCTAGAAAAGTTTGTAAAGGTTGTCCTATTTGCATCTTGCATAAAATATTGCCTTATGATATTGTTGAGTTAGACATAGTTAATTTTGATATTATTCTTGGGATGTATTGGTTGCATGTCGTACTATGCTTTTATTGATTGTAGAACCCGTGAGGTCAAATTTCAATTCCCAATTGAACCCATCCTTGAGTGGTATAATTAAGATGTGGTGGTCAAGGGTAGATTCATCTCTTGCATTAAAGCCTGTAAGTTGATCTCTAAGGGGTGTCTTTACCACTTTATGATGGTTAGGGATGTGGAGTCTAAAGTCCTTCCTATAGAGTGAGTTCTGGTTATAAATGAGTATCTTCATATCTTCCCAAATGACCTTCCCAGTGTTCCTCCCAAAAGGGAAATAGACTTTGGCAAATACCTCCTCCCTAGTACTCAACCTATTTCTATTACACCTTAGTGAATGGCCTAGGCGGAGTTGAAGGAGTAGTTGAGGGACTTGTTGGAGAAGAGGTTCATGAGGCCTAAACAATCACCTTGGGGTGCCCCGATGTTGTTTGTGAAAAAGAAGGATAGGCCTCTTAGGATGTGTATTAACTACTGGCAACTCAATAGGGTCCCTATCAAGAATCGATACCCTCTTTTGAGAATTGATGATTTGTTTGACCAATTGTAAGGGGCTAGCCATTTCTCTAAGATTGATCTTCAGTCTAGGTATCATCAAGTGAAGGTGAGGGAGTGTGATATTCCAAAAATGCATTACGGACTAGATATGGGCATTATGAGTTTGTTGTATGTCTTTTATGTTGGCTTGAAACCCTACCTTGATTCCTTTGTTGTGGTCTTCATTGATGATATTTTGATCTATTCTCATGGTGAGGAGGAGCATAGGGCTTATTTGAGAGTTTTCTTGCAAAGTTTGAGGGAGGAGAAATTGAATGCTAAATATAAAAAGAGTAAATTTTGGTTGAGGGAGATTGCCTTCCTAGGATATATGTTGTCGAGGGATAGTATTAAGGTGGACCCTAAGAAGACCAATGTAATTAGAAATTGGCCTAGACGATTCACCCCATCAGACATTAGGAGCTTCTTGGGCTTAGCAGGCTATTATGGGAGGTTTGTGAATGGGTTCTATTCTATTGATTCCCTATGACAAAATTGACTCAAAAGAAGGCTATGTTTGTGTGGACCGATGAATGTGAGAGGATCTTTCAAACCTTGAAAGATAAGCTAGTGTCCGCTCCTATATTGTTACTACTGGTTGGATTTGAGGTATTTGTGGTATATTGTGATGCTTCTAGAGTTGGTTTGGGTTGTGTGCTAATGTAAAATGGTAAGGTGATAGCCTATGCTTCTAGGGAACTCAAAGTGCATGAAAAGAACTACCCTTCCAATGATCTTGAATTGGCCGCCATAGTATTTGCTTTGAAAATATGACAACATCATTTGTATGGGGTGCATGTGGATGTTTCACTGATCATAAGAGCATTCAATACATCTTCACTCAAAAAGATCTCAACTTGAGCCAAAGAAGGTGGCTGGAACTTCTTAAGGATTATGATATGAGTGTGTATGTGGTGGCGAATGCCTTGAGTAGGGTGTCGATGGGTAGCTTAACTCATATTGATGGTGGTGATAGGGAGATAGCTAAGGAAGTGCATCTATTAGGTGGATTGGGGGTTAGGTTAGAGGAGGTTGGTAATGGTGGTATTGTTGTTGTTGATAGTTCTAAATCCTTATTGGTTGAGAAGGTAAAAGCTAAACAAGATCTTGATCCCTCCTTGTCAGAATTGAAGGCCTTGGTGAAGGAGGGCAAGGTGGAGGTTTTCACCAAAGGGGGAGATGGTGCCCTTAGGTACCAAGTTAGGTTGTGTGTACTGTAACAAGATCTTGATCCCTCCTTGTAAGAATTGAAGGCCCTAGTGAAGGAGGGCAAGGTGGAGGTTTTCACCCAAGGGGGAGATGGTGCCCTTAGGTACCAAGGTAGGTTGTGTGTACTGTGTGTTGATGGTTTGATAGAAAGGATCCTTGATGAGTCCCATAATTTGCCTTATTCTATTCACCGCAGTTCTACGAAAATGCATAGAGATTTGAGAAAGGTGTATTGGTGGGGAGACATGAAGAGGCACATTGCCAAATTCGTTTTCGATTGTCATAGTTGTGAACAAGTCAAACCCCAAGCATCAATAACCCAAAACATAGTGATTCTGACTTGGAAGTGGGGAGTGATTAATATGGATTTTGTTGTTAGGTTGCGCAAGACTTGGAAAGGTTTTGATTCCATTTGGATTGTGGTTGATAAGATGACAAAATCGACTCACTTTCTACTGGTTAAGAGCACATATAGGGCTAAAGAGTATGCTAGGTTGTACATCCATGACTTGGTGAGATTGCAAGGGGTTCCTTTATCCATCATATCGAATCGTGGAGCTCAATTTACTTCACATTTTTGGAGATCTTTCCAAAGGGGTCTTGGTACTAGAGTTAAGCTTTCTACCCTCAAATGGATTGCTAAGTCAAAAGGACCATCCAAACCCTTGAGGAGATTCTCAGAGCTTGTGTGTTAGAGCTTAAAGGTAGTTGCGATGATCATCTCCCATTGATTGAGTTTGCCTACAAGAATAGCATTCATTCTAGCGTTAATATGGCTCCTTTTGAGGCTCTTTATGGTAGACGTTGTAGATTGGATGGGGTGGTTTGAGGTTGGTTAGGTGGCCGTATTAGGAGTAGATCTGGTTATGGAAGCTCTTGAGAAGCTTAGGATGATTAGGGAAAGATTGAATATGGTCCAAAGCCGTCAAAAGTCTTATGCCGATGTGAGGAGAAGGGAGCTTGAATTCAAGGTTGATGATTGGGTCTATTTGAAGGTGTCACCCATGAAGGGTGTGGTTCATTTTAGTAAGACGGGCAAGTTAAGCCGAAGATATATCGGTCCCTATAGGATGATGAGAAGGGTTGGCAAGGTAGCTTATTAGTTGGAATTTCCTAGAGAAATAGATTTCATTCACCTGGTGTTTCATCTGTCTATGTTGAGGAAATATGTGGGTGATCCGAATATTATTGTGGCTCTTGATGTTGGTGCTGTAGTTGAAAACAATTTGGCATATGAAGAGGTTCTAGTTCAGATTTTGTATAGGCAAGTGAAGAGGTTGAGAAACAAAGAGGTGGCTTCAATTAAGGTACTTTGGACAAATCAACAAGTGGAAAGTGTTGCTTGGGAGGCTAAGGCGGATATGCAAAAGCGATATCCTTACCTTTTCCACTCCACTCAAGCTTAAAGTATTGATCTAAGTATTCTGTATGACCTTAAGTCTTATGTTCAGCCCTCATGTCATTACATATGTTCATGTTTAAATTGACAAGATCATGCTGATTTTACACTTATGATGAGATTTTTGAAATGATGTTTACGTGCATTGTTGCATCTCTATGTTGGCTGAAATTGTCATGTTTGTGTCTCCCAAATACATCTCTTTGACATTGGTGGACAAATATTCCCAAGGAAGAGATATTGTAACGACCCCAAAAATTGCCCGAAAATGTGTCCTAGAAGTGTCCAGAATCACAATTTCTATATATCTCAACATCCATGTGTGATATCAAAAATTGACTTCATATTCTTGTTCAACGGGTAAAATTGAGTAGGAAATGGGTCTAACCCTGATTTTAGAGCAACTGTGTCAAAATTTGGAATTTCCAAAATGCAATTTTCAGTGAGCTTTTTGCGCCCCTAGCATGCACATGTGTTAATTTTGGCCCAATTTTGACTTCGGTCCAGGACTTTTAAGTCTTGGGCTTAAGTGTTCCTAAACATAGAAATACCTTTACTTAGTAATTTTCACCCTCTTATCATTTTAAACATTCCCCAATACTCATTCAAACACATATCTAAATATTTTACTCCTAAACTGAAGTCTCAAAACCTTTTTCGGATCTTAAGGATTGCACTCAAGCTTTAAGTTTCTATCTCCAATCATCATCAAGTTCATCTCAAAAGTTAAGGTATATGGGTTTTCTTTCAGGGGTTTCTTTCATTAGTGATTCCCGAGCTTCCTTTTACTTAAATTTTCATGATTTAAAGATGATTTACTCATGGGTCTTATGTACTATGAAAATCACTGCACATTATGTTGGGGTTTATGAAATTGTCATTGTTTTGCTATGTTTTGAGCTATGAAATCAAGATCTATTAGAAAATTTGATGAAGGGTTTCGATGGATTTCGCTTGATGGTGTTATCAAGTATCTATTGATGGTTTTATGTTGGATTTTATAGCATGATAACACTCTTTAATTGCATAGTTTTACTCTAGCACTACACACCCTCTAAGTGTTTGATAAAATGTCTGATTATGGTTACTTAAGGAATTGAAGGTCCAATGCATGTACTTTTAGTCGAATGACTATATGATGATGAAATGATGATGAAATGAATGTATGTATGTGAGGACTATATGATGATGAAGTGAATGTTTGTAAATGGTATTCTCTATATAGTGTTGGAATGTGACCATGCCCTACTCGGGGGTTGCGCATCGGGTAAACTTATCAAGGAGTTCGTACCATAATAACCTATCAAGGAGTTATTACTCCCATACCAGGAGTTGTAGGGTGCGTATATCCACCAACCTTGTTGGGGGTTTGTACCCATCAACCTACGGGGGATTTGTACTTCGGCACCATGGATTTTAGGGTGCGACGATCCACTAACCTATTGATGGGGTTTATACCTTAATCACCAAGGCTAGTACGGTGTGATGATCCACCAATATTTTAATGGTCTCTTTTTACCCATACGTTATGTTCTATATAACATGTTTTACTTCAGGTATCATACATATCATACTACTAGTATGTTATTCATTGCTTATGATTATGCATTTTGTCTATGTTGCCTATATCTTGTCGTATTACATCCTATATACTTAGTACATTCAAATGTACTAAGGCATATTGTATGCTAACATGATGTCCCCATGTAAGAACCGAAGCACCGCTTGATTATCCTCTTCTTCCACGTGGTTAGTTCGATTGTTCTACAAGCTTGTTGGTGAGTCCTCTATTTTGGGGATTTTGCTTATGATTTCTTCGTATGTATTAAGACTATCTTTCTTTTAGTTATGTATTGACTATGAGGGTGAGCCTGCTTGCTTGTCTTCGCCCCTACTCTTATCTATGTAGTAGAGGTGTTGTTGGACATGATATGTATCTATGTTATGAGTCTTGACTCTTTTGTTTCTTTATTTTATGATATGAAAATTTATCCTTAGTCCCAATTCCCTTGTTTATGCTTATTTGTCATTTGCCATTTTAATTGCTTCCACGACCAAGGATGTTTAATAATATGTTATGAGGCTTGTTTGGGGTTCATACGTGTTCCCAATTCGCCAATCACGTCTAGGCCCTAGGCTTGGGTCATGACAAAGGAGCATATGGGCCATTTAAGGGTAATACTACAAAGATTGAGGGAAGAGAAGTTGTATGCAAAGTATAAAAAATTGGAATTTTGGTTACAAGAGGTTGCCTTCCTAGGTCCTGTGGTGTTAGGACGTGGTATTAAGGTGGATCCTAGGAAGATGGATGCAATTAGAAATTGGCCTAGACCATTGACCTTATCAGATATTAGGAGCTTCTAAGGCTTAGTGGGTTACTATTGGAGGTTTATGAATGGGTTCTCTTCTATTGCTTCTCTTATGACCAAGTTAACTCAAAAGAAAGTCAAATTTGTGTGGATCGATGAGTATGCAAAGAGTTTCCAAACATTGAAAGATAAGCTTGTGTGCGCTCCTATATTGTTACTACCGGAAGGACTAGAGTGGTTTGTTGTGTATTATTATGCTTTTAGATTTTGTTTGGGTTGTGTTCTAATGCAAAATGGTAAGGTGATAACTCAAAGTGCACGAAAAGAATTATGATACTCATGATCTTGAACTAACTATAGTGGCATTTGCATTAAAGATTTGGCATCATTATTTGTATGGGGTGTATGTTCATGTGTTCACTGATCATAAGAGTCTCCAATATGTCTTCACTCAATAAGATCTCAACTTGAGACAAATAAGTGGTTAGAACTTCTTAAGGACTATGATATGAGTATGCTTTATTATCCCAGTAAAGATAATGTGGTGGCCCATGCTTTGAGTAGGGTGTCCATGGGTAGCATAGCACATGTTGATAATGGTGGCAGAGGGGTGGCTAGGGAGGTCCATCGGTTGGCTAGATTCGGAGTTAGGTTGGAAGAGTTGACAATGTTGTTGTTGTTGTTGATGGTTCTAAATCTTCGTTGGTTGAGGAGGTGAAAGCAAAGCAAGATCTTGACCCTACTTTGTTGGAATTGAAGGAATTGGCAAAACATGATAAGGTGGAGGTTTTCTCCCACGGGTGAGATTAGATACCATGGTAGGTTATGTGTGCCTTGTGTTGATGTCTTGAGAGAAAATATTCTTGATGAGCCTCATGGTTCTTCATATTCTATTCACCCCGCTTCTACTAAAATGTGTAGAGATTTGAGGGATGTGTATTGATGGAGAGGCATGAAGAGGGACATTGCTTAATTTTTTTTTAGTTGTCATAGTTGTCAACAAGTCAAAGCCGAGCATTAAAGGCCGGGTGGCCTAGCCCAAGACATAGAGATTCCTACTTGGTAGTGGGAATATATGGATTTTTTGGTTGGGTTGCCTAAGACTAGAAAGTGTTTTGATTCCATTTAGGCTGTAGTTGATAAGATGACAAAATCGGCTCATTTTCTACTGGTGAAGACCACATATGGGGCTAAAGATTATGCTAGGTTGTACATTCATGACTTGGTGAGGGTGTATGGGTTTCCTTTGTCCATCATATCTAATTATGGTGCTCAATTTACTTCACATTTTTGGAGGTCCTTCCACAGGGGTTTTGGTACAAGAGTTGCACTTAGTATGACCTTTCACCCTTAAATGGATGCCAAATCGAAAGACTATCCAAATACCTGAGGATATGCTTAGGGATTGTATATTAGAGCTTAAGGGTTGTCAGAATGATCATCTTATATTGATTGAGTTTGCCTATAACACAGCTACAATTCTAGCATCGGTATGGCTCCTTTTGAGGCTCTCTATGTTAGACATTGTAGATCATTGGTTGGGAGGTTTGAGGTTGGAGAGTGTAACACCGGTAACTCTATGCTATTATGTATCCATGTTTTAAGCTTCATTTGGTCAAGTTTGGGGTATATTAGGTTCATGGGAGACTCCTAGTACCTAAACGAGTTCAAGACTTACCTCTAAGTTGAGTTTTGGGTGTTGTTTCATGAAAGGGTCAACTTTAAACAAGCATAATTCTAGGGACATTTGGAATTGGTGGCCCACGACATTTCATATGAAATCCCTTTAAGTTACATTCGCAATGCACTTGGTTTCACCTCATTCTGATTTCGGATGAAGGAATTATGGCTATTTTCGTGAGACCCTCCTATGCAATGAAGCCTAGCGGGCACCCATACGGGAAGTGTGGCCTTGTATGGGTTGTGGGAAATTTTTGGTGCTGTAAAATGGTGTGGTTAGACTAAGACTTGGTCCACGACCAGCGGCATGAGTCGTTTGACTTACCACTAGTTGGGAGGAGGGGCGTGGAGGTGTTTTAGGAGGCTTGGCTAGGCGTGGATGGCATTGGAAGCTAAGGCATGGGCCACGACTACCTTGTATGTCTTGTGTGAAGGGGTACGGGCTGTGTCACCTGGTCGTGTGGTGGCCAGCAACACTTTCTTGTCAAAGTGAGGTGGGATAGATCTGTGCATGGTCCGTGTAATGATACACGGTCGATGAAAGTGGCTGTCAAAGTGACGTTGATGCTCAATTTTTCTCAAGTGTTCCAATTCCACTTTTCTGTCTAAGTCTTGCCACATGGGAACTCGACACGATCCATGGAGTACCACAAGGCCATTGAAGTCTTCAGTAAGATGACACATTGCCAATTTTTCCATCCATTCACTAATGGCATTTTTATAAATGCAAATTATCCTAATGACCCTTTTTGACTTTTTAGGCTATCTTAACCTTCCTAGAAGACCTAAACTCTAATCTTAAGGACCCAATTTCACTACTATCATCTCAATCGCACTCCAAATCCTCTCAAGATCCTCCATCAAGCCCCAATTCAATTTCAAGGAAACCCAAGGAAAAGATTGGATTCCAAGATCATTTCCAAGCCTCCATTCTTCCCAATCTAAATTCCAAGCAAGTCTAGACCTAAGGTATGTGGTATTGAACCATTGTGTCCTTGCACCCATGGTTCCTAAAACCTCTTTTAATGAATATTGCATGATTTAAAGTTAATTTTATAAATGGATTTGCTAGTATGAACATGTCTATGAACTATGTTAAAGCTATGTAAAGTTGTGTTTTGCCATATTTTGAGCTATAAATCTTGGATCTATTGTAAGACTTAATGATGGGTTTTGATGTATATTGCTTGATGATGTTGCAAGGTATTGATTGATGGTTTTAAAATGGATTTACTTGCATGATTTTGTTTCTAAATTTCATGGTCTTATACTACCATTTCACATCTGCCAAGTGTTTGATAAAATGTCTGGTTATACTTTCTTGAGGAATTAAAGGTCCAATGCATGTCTTATGAGATGAATGATATTGTGATGATTATATGATGATTGAAATGTAATTGTTTGATGAGCTAGTTCTATGAAATGCTTAATTTGAAAAGGGATGGTCTCCCATAAGAAAGGTCACTTGATTCGAAGAAGGACGGGCTCTTGTAAGGAAGACCACTTAATCCAAAAAGGGATCGGCTCCCATAAGGAAGGTCACTTAATTTGAAAAGGTATGGGATCCCGTAAGGAGGGCTACTTAATCCGAAAAAGGACGGGCTCCCGTAAAGAAGGTCACTTAGTCTGAAAAAGTATGGGCTCCTGTAAGGAAGGTGGCTCCAAAAGGTCTTATGTTATGTCGATTGAGGCTTATTTACACATTTATATTATGATCTATGTAATATGAATGATTTGCAAAGCATGACTTACTTAAGAGTTAGTTATATATGCCACATTGTTATTATGTTGTCTATTGGTTATTATTGTGCATTTTGATTATGATGTCTATCTCTTGTTGCATTGCATCCCATATACTTAGTAAATTCAAAAGTTCTAACACATACTCTATGCCTACATGATATCACCATGTAGGAACCAAAGCTCCATTTTGTCATCACCCTCCTCCACGTGGCTAGTGGTATCTATTCAAGCTAGTTGGTGAGTCCTCATGTGCGAGGGAAATATCTATGTTCTTAAGCTATGTAGTAAAGACTATCCTTCTTTTTTGTATACTTTAACTATGAGGGTGAGCCCAGTTGCTTGTCTTGGTCCCCGTTAAGTCCTATGTTAGAGGTGTCGTTAGGCAAGCTATATATAATACTTGAGATTTGACTTACTTATGATATTCAATCTATTTAAATATGAGTATCTTCCATAGTCCCAATTCCCATTGTTTATATTTCTTACATTGTTTTGCATTGCTTCCGCGACCAAGGATGTGAAAAGATACTAGGGTTCCTTTGGGTTCCCCATTTGTCGGTCACGTTTGGGCCCTAGCCTTGGGTCGCGATCGAGAGGTGGCCTTTTTGGGACCAGGTCTTGTTTTTGGGGCTCTTGAGAAGGTTAAAATGATTAGAAAAAGGTTGAAGATCGCCCAAAGTGGCCAAAAGTCCTATGCTGATATGAGGAGAAGAGATCTTGAATTTAAAGTTAGTGATTGGGTCTATTTGAAGGGTTCACCTATGAAGGGTGTGGTTTATTTTGGTAAGAAGGGTAAGGCAAGCCATTGATATGTGGGTCCCTATAGGGTGATGAGGAGGATTCGTAAAGTGGCTTATGAGTTGGAGTTGTGTAGTAAAATGAATTCGGTTCATCTGGTATTTCATGTGTCTATGTTAAGAAAGTGTGTGGGTGATCCAAATGCTATTCTTCCATTGGATGTCATGGGTGTAGTTAAAGAAAACTTAACTTATGAGTATGTTCCACTGTAGATATCGGATAGGAAAGTGAAGAGGCTAAGCAACAAGGACGTTGAATCTTTAAGGTCCTTTGAAGGAATCAACAAGTTGAAAGTGCTACATAGGAGACCGAAGAGGACAGGAAAAAGCTAGATCCTTATCTATTCCACTCTATTCAAGCATAAGGTACTAACTCTAAGTCCTCTGTATGATTTCAAGTCTAAGTTCAACCCATGACATTTGCATGTATTCATGTTTAAATTGACAAGTTCTTGATGATTTCACACTTATGTTGAGATTTTTGAAATGATGTTTAAATGCATTGTTGCATCCTTATGTGGGCTGAAATTGTCTTATCCATGTATCTCGTATACATTTCTTTGACATTCGGGGACAAATATTCCCAAGGGGCATATATTGAAATGACTGAAAAATGTAGAAAATGTGCCTCTAAAGTGCCTGAAATCATAATTTCCATATATCACAAAATTTTTGGATGATATCGATAATACTTCATATTCTTGTTCAGGTAGTCAAATTGAATGGGAAATGAGTCAAACCATAATTTTTGAGCAAATGACTCACGATTTTATTTTCCCAAAAATTGATTCCTAGGCAGATTTTTGCGCCCCTGACACAATGCGTTAAGGGCACGCCACAGTGTAAAAATATTTCCATTTTTCACTTCGGTCCAATACTTTTTGGTCTTGACCCTAAGCCTTCCCATGCATGAAAATACCTATACATAACCATATTTCACCTTCATATCATTGAAGACATTTCCAAATACTCTCTCAAACACTTAGGCTCATATTTCACTCCAAATTTCAAGTCCTAAAACTCATCCAGATCTGAAGATTTTCATTCAAGCTTCAAGTCTCCATTCCTAAACTTCTTCAAGAATTCTCCAAAGCTAAGGTATGTGGGTTGCAACCATTGGGTCCTTTCACCCATGATGCTCAAGCTTTCTTTTTACCTAAATTTTATGATTTCAAGTTGATTTACTTATGGCTCTTACTTATTATGAATTAGACTATTAGCTATGTTGGGGTTACATGAAATGGTGACTATTTTACCATATTTTTCGCTATGAATCTATAACCCATTGTGGGATTTGATGAAGAATTTTGATGTATATTGCTTGAGGGTGTTACCAAGTATTGATGGATGGTTTTACCATTTTTTCATGATTCCATTCCTAAATTGCATGGCTTTACACTAGCTCTATACACCCGCCAAGTGTTTGATAAAATGTCCGATTATAGTTTCTTGAGGAATTGAAGGTCAAATGCATGTCTTATGAGTTGAATGATTTTATGATGATGAAAGGAGTGTATGTATATAATATTCTCCTATAGAGTGTTTGAATGTGACCATGCCCTACTCGGGGGTTAAGAGCATGGGTAATCATGTCGAGGTGTTTGTACCTTGATAAACAATCAAGGGGTTTGTGCCTTGATAACCAAATTAAGGGGTTAGTACTTCAATCACAAGGGGTGGTAGGGTGGGACTATCCACCAACCAATCAATGTGCTTGTACCTAGATAACTAGGTTGAGGGGTTAGTACCTTAATTGCCATAGGTTACCGGGTGCGACGATCTACTAACAACCAAATAGGTTTGTACCTTGGTAAACTATGGGTTCTATAATGATGGTTTCTCCTTATACATGTATTATGTTCTATATAAGCATGATTTTGCTTCAAGCATCATTCCTACATGTCATATTAATATATGCTTATTCCTTGCATAAGTTATACATTTTGTTTATGGTGCTTATCACTTGTTACATTGTATCTTACATACTTAGTTCATTCAAATGTACTAATGCATACGCTATGACTACATTATTCCACCATGTAGGAACTCGAGCCCCGCTTGAGCATCTTCCTCCATTTGGCTAGTACGATTTCTCTCAAGCTAGTTGGTGAGTCCCCCATTATGGGGACAATATCTATGATCTCATGTTATGTACTAAGATTACCTTTCTTTTATGTATATATTGACTATGAGGGTGAGTTCTATTACTTTTCTTCGCCGCTTCTCTTATCTATGTAGTAGAGGTGTTGTTGGACATGTTATAAATTGAGCCTTGACTCTCTTGTTTTGATGCCTATGTTATGAAAGTATCCATTTGATCTTTTTTCCCTTATTTATACTTTTATTATGTTATTTAATTGCTTCCGTAACCAATGATTTGTAATGATATATTAATAGGCTTATTTAGGGTCCCTTCGAGTTCCCATATGTCATGTCACATCTAGGCCCTAGGCTTGGGTCATGATTAGGTTGTATATTGTTGATAATGGTTTTTTGGTAGTTGTTAATGGTTCAAAGTCTTCTTTAGTTTAGGTGGTAAAGGCTAAATAAGATCTTGACCCCACATTGCTAGAGTTGAAGGCCTTGGTGAGATGGTAAAGTGGAGGTTTTCCCCAAAGGGGGAGATGGTGCCCTTAGGTATCAAGGTAGATTATGTGTGCCAAATGTGGATGACCTTAGAGAATTTATCTTGAAGGAGGCCCATAAGTCATATTATTCCTTTCACCCTGGTTCTACAAAGATGTATAGAGACTTGAGGGAGGTGTATTGGTGGAGTGGTATGAAGAGGACATTGCCAAGTACATATGTGGATGTCACAATTGCCACAAGTGAAATTCGAACATCAAAGGTCGTGTGGCCTAGCCTAAGACATAGAGATTCCTACTTAGAAGTGGGAAGAGATCAACATGGATTTTGTGGTTGGGTAGCCTAAGACTAGGAAACATTTTGACTCTATTTGGGTGTTGTGGATAGAATGACAAAGTTGGCTTACTTCCTACTGGTCCAAACTACTTATGGTGCCAAAGCTTATGACAAATTGTACATTCATGAGTTGGTTAGATTGCATGGGGTGCCCTTGTCTATCATTTCGGATCATGGTGCTTAATTTACTTAACTTTTGGAGGTCATTCCTAAGAGGTTTTGGTACCAAGGTTAAGCGTAGCACAACTTTCATCTTCAAACAGATGGTGAAATGGAGAGGACTATCCAAACACTTCAGGATATGCTTAGAGCTTGTGTTTTGGAGTTTAAGGATAGTTGGGATGAACATCTTCCACTCATTGCATTTGCTTACAGTAATAGCTACCATTCCAGCATTAGGATGGCTCCCTTTGAAGCTCTTTATGGTAGGCATTGTAGATCCCCAATTGGGTGGTTTGAAGTGGAGGAAATGGATTTCCTAGGTTCGGATTTGGCCATGGAAGCCTTGAGGGAGAGATTGAAAATAGCCCAAAGTAGACAAAAGTCCTACTCCGATGTGAGGAGAAGAGATCTTGAGTTTAAGGTTGGTGATTGAGTTTACTTGAAAGTCTCACCCAAGAAGGTTATGGTTCAATTTGGAAAGAAGGAAACATTAAGCCCAGTGTTTGTGGGTCCTTATAGTGTTTTGAGGGGAGTGGGTAAGGTTGCATGTGAGTGGGTGTTGCCTATGGAGATGACTATGGTTCATTCGGTCTTCCATTTTCCCATGTTGAGAAAGTGTTGGGTGACCCAAGTGCTACAGTGCCCTTGGACGTTGTGGATATTGTAAAATATAATTTGACTTATGAGAAGGTCCCGATGGAGATTTTGGATAGACTAATAAAGAGGTTGAGAAATAAATATGTAGCTTTTGTCAAGGTCCTTTAAGGATCTGTCAAGTTGAAAGTGCCACATGGGAAGCGAAGGCAGACATGAGGAATTGATATCCATATCTCTTCCACTCTACTCAAGTCGAAGGTACTAATTTAAGTCCCCTATATAATTTCAAGTCGTAACTTTCATTCCTTATGTCATTTTTCATGTATTCGTGTTCATGGTGACAAGCTTATGGTGATTTTTGACACTCATGTTAGGACTTTTTGAAAATGACATTTAAATGCTTATGTTGCATTTACGTCAGGCTCAAGTCTCCTGATTTCTTCTCTTGTGCATGTTTCTTTAACATTTCGGGATGAATGTTCCCACAAGTGAAATATTGAAACGCCCCAAATTGTGCTACGAAAATGCCCATAATTGTAATTTTCATATATCTCAAAATCTATGCGTGATATCAAAAATCTGACTTCATATTCTCGATCAGGGGGCAAAATTAAGTGGGAGATGGGTAAAATCCTGATTTTAGAGGAACCATAGCAAAAACAAATTTGCTAATTTATGATTTTCAGAGAGCATTGATGCCCTGGTCGCAAGGTGCCAGGGGCACGAAGCAATACAAAAATGGCCTGCATGATGGGTCTTTATCACGCTAAGGACACGGACTAGTGTAAGTTTTTCCTTGTTTTTTCCATCTTGGCCAAGGGCATTGGGGTCATAGCCCCATGCTCACTTATTTGTGAAAATACCCATACTTAGCCATTTTTTTTAACTCTATATCACTGAAGACCTGCTAAAAAACCTCTCCAAGAATTAACCAAATATTTTCGTTCAAATTTCAAGTGTTTCAAGCTTAACTTTGGATCTCAAGGATTCTCTTCAAGCTCTAAGGTCTCTTCAAGCTCATCTCAAGAAAATCCAAGTTTGAGTTATGTGGGTTTTATTCATTGGGTCATTTCACCCATGGTGCCCAATCTTCCTTTTTATGAAAATTACATGTTTTCAAGTTGTGACATCTAGGGTATCTCTTATTATGGATTATGATTATAATTATGTTGGGGTTTTATGAAATGTTGATTGATAAATGCATTTCTATTTATCTCAAGCTTATACCATGAATTGATTTTGTCTATTGAGACTATGCAAGTTTTGAGCTTTGAAACTATGATCTATTATGAGATTTGATGATGGATTTCAAGGTACCTTACATCAAGGTTTTACTATATGTTGGTGTGTTGATTTACATTGAGTTTTAACATATTATTTCACTCTTGAATTGCATGATTTCGAACAAGCATTATGCACCCACCAAGTGTTTGATAAAGTATCTTGACAAAGATTCTCAAACTATTGATATTACATAGTCTATGAGTTAAGTGATTTTATGATAATTAAGGGCTTGTATGTATTTATGATGTTGCAAGTAGACCACACCTTGTTGCGGGGTGATATGCCCAACCACCTTGTTGTGGGGTAACATGCCTCAGTCACCTTCTGGGGGGGTGACATGCCCAATCACCTTGTTAAGGGGTGAGTACCTAGACCACTTTGTTGATGGGTGACATGCTCAATCACCTTGTTGAGGGGTGAGTACCTCAACCAACTTGTTGGGGGTGATATGCCCAATTACCTCATTAAGGGGTGAGTACCTCAATTACCTTCTTGGGGGGTGACATGCCCAATTAACTTATTTAGGGGTGAGTATCTCAATCACCTTACAAGGGGGTGACATGCCCTGGATTCTAAGTACTAGTTACTTTAGTGTCATGACCCAACCCAAGGGCCGTGAATGGTGCTGATAGGGCACCCAGACATACACTTATACTGAATCTCCCTTTACGAAAGCTAAGGGATTTCACAAAATTTCGATAGAGTTTCCTCAATTTTTCTAACCAACCCTACCTGCAAACAGCGAACCTAACAATACCAGACATTGGCATAAGAACAGATATACATACACATTTGCAGGCCGACAAGGTCACCGTTGTGGCAGAGCTGCCCAACAAACAGATCATACAAACGAGATCATACCAACATAATTTCCCATACCCACATGTATCCATAGACCTCTATGTACAGCAATCGGACCACACGATGGGACTGGGCCCCATCATACCCTCAAATATATATATATAAATGCAAAGTACAAAATGAACGTGTATGAGCATGTACTAACAATCTACTCCTGATGCAAGGGAGCACTTCAACGGTAGGTAGAAGTCCTAAGAAGACGACCCTCTAACCTGCTCGTCTGTACCTGCGGGCATGAACGCAACCCCCGAAAGGAGGGGGTCAGTACGAAATACGTACCAAGTATGTAAAGC
>JAOTQJ010188272.1:23902-49571 GCA_025642045.1 Solanum sejunctum | reverse complement strand
TTATAGATACTAGGAATGATTAGTAGTGAAATCTTATAGTCAAGCCTTATATTCCTTATCGATTTGCCAATAACCTCGGTTAGGTTAAGTACTAATTGCGACCAAAGAGCTATAATATAGAATGCCGATGTCATACTCCACACCGGCCAAAGAGTGAGGCAACTAGCCAGGGTATAACTCCAGAAATGGAAATACTAATGGATCCACTAGTCAGAAAGTCTAAAAAGGCATAATCAAAATATCCTATGGTGGCATGTAGTTATGAGATTAGAAGCTTTATATAAGACCCCTTAGGTCGAGTTCGACTAATTCATAAGTCCAATTATCTCCAACCTTCATAATATCCAATGGAACTATATAACTTGCACCACCAATACACTTCCTTAACATAGATTCATGAAAAATAGGGTGAACCAACTCCATCTCATTAGGAAACTCAAGCTCATAAGCTACCTTTTCAACCCTTGTTAAAATTTTGTTAGGACCCACAAATCTTTTGCTCAACTAGCCCTTTTGAAAAAATGAAGAATACCCATCATAGGTGAAAATTTGAGATACACCTAATCTACCTCATCAAAATTAAATATCTCTCCTCCTAATATCTGAATATAAGTTTTGTCGCCTTTGATCTATTTTCAATCAGTCTCTTTCCATCCTTGCTTTTTCCATTGCCTCCAAGACCAAATCCATGCCTAATAATGCCATTTCACCTACCTTAAACTAGCCAATTAGTGATCTATATTGCCTACCATAAAGAGCTTCAAACGGAACCATCTCGATGCTAGAATGATAACTGTTGTTATATGCAAACTCAATAGTAAGTGATTATTTTAATTAAATTTAATTCTAAGGAACATACTCTCCACATATTCTCCCATGTTTGAATGGTCCTTTCAGCTTGACCATATGTTTGATGTTGAAGTGCGCTACTCAGCTTAACATTGGCATCCAAACCTCGTCGGAATGCCTTCCAAAAATGAGAAGTGAATTGAGGGCCACGATCTGATATTATTGACAATGGAACACCACGTAACCAGACTTACTCATGAATATATAACCTTGTATAATCTTTAGCACTATACGAAGTCTTAACTTGCAAGAAATGAGCTTATTTGATCACAAGATGCACAATCAACCAAATTGAATCATATTATTTTTGAGTCCATGGCAATCCAACATTGAAGTCTATATTTTTTCCTCTAAATTCCAAGTTGGGATTTCAATGTTTTGATCTAGCTCACCGGGTCTTTGATGCTCGATTTTCACTTGTTGACGATTTGGACACTCGGCCACAAACTTAGCTATGTCCTTTTTCATATTACCCCACCAATAGATTTCCATCAAATCTCGATACACTTTGGCACAAGCTGAATGAATGAAATATGATGAATTATGAGCCTCTTGTAAGATCAACATTCTCAATTCGGCCTTTGTATCTAAGAACACCATCTCCCCCTTGCGAGGAAATCTCCACTTTCTTTTGTTAAACTAATTTCTTTAATTCAATCAAAGTAGGGTCAAGGTCTTGCATTGCATTACATCAACAATCAAAGAGGATTGAGATCCATCATGAACATATATGCCACCATGATTAGCACCATCCAACCTAACACCCAATCTAGCCAACTGATGGACTGTCTTTGCCAACTCATTCTTTTCACCCGCAACATGACTCATACTACCCATGGTTATTCTACTCAAAGCATCGGCCACCATAATGGCATTACCTGGATGGTAGTAAACATTCATATCATAGTATTGGAGAAGTTCAAGCCATCTCCATTGCCTTAGATTCAAGTCCCTTTGAGTGAACATATATTGCAACTCTTATGATCAATAAATATATCCATGTAAACCCATAGAGATGGTGATGCCAAATTTTTAGAGCAAACACTACTGCTGCCAATTCAAGGTCATGAGTTGGGTCATGCATTTTCAACTGTCTAGATGCATAAGCTATGACCTAACCAGTTTACATCAATACAAAACCCAACCCAGCCCTAGATGCATCACAATATACCACAAAATCATCCAAAATATCTGGAATAGTCAAGATGGGAGTCAAAGTCTCTTCTCACATTCATCAGACCATGCAAACTTGGACTTTTTCTGGGTTAATTTGGTCAAAGGGGATTCAATTGAAGAAAACCCTACTACAAACCGTCAGTAGTAACCTACTAAACCCAAAAAACTCCTTATGTCAGATGGAGTTAAGGGTCTAGGTTAGTTTTAACTGCCTCAGTCTTCCTTGGGTCTGCCATAATACCTTTATTAGTCACCAAATGGCTAAGGAAAGAAAATTCTTTCATCTAAAATTCATGCCTTGTTAATTTGGCAGAAATTTTCTCATCTCTCAAAGTTTGAAGGAATGTTCTCAAATGTTCCTCATGTTCCTTCTCACTTCTGGAGTAAACTAGTATGTTATCAATAATTAAGACAACAAAAATATCAAGGTAGGGTTTGAAGACCTGATTCATAAGACCCTTGAATATAGCTGGCGTATTCGTCAATCCAAAAGACATCACCAAAAGGTCATAGTGTCCATACCTTGTTCTAAAAGCGATCTTAGGAATATCACTTTCCCTAACCTGTAACTGGTGATACCCAAAATAAAGGTCCATCATAGAAAAATGTTTAACTCCTTGTATTTGGTAAAATAAATCATATATCCTTAGAAGTGAGTACTTACTCTTAATGGTGACTTTGTTGGGTTGACGATAAGGAATACACATTCGAAGTGACCTGTCCTTCTTCCTTACAAAATGAACAGGAACACCCCATGGTGATTTGCTAGGCCTGATAAATCCCTTCTCCAATAAATCTTTCAACTGATCCTTAAGATCTTTCAACTCCACTCCTACCATCTTACAGGGTAGAATATAGATAGGTTTGGTATTGGGAAGGAGGTCCATGCGAAAATCAATTTCCCTTTTGGGAGGAATACTTGGAATACCTTCGGGAAACATATCGGGGAGCTCATTGACTATAGGAACTAACTGAAGAGAGGGAACCTTATAAGACTAGAACCTAACCATATGATAGATACACCCCATAGAAATCATCTTACAAGCATTAAGATATGAAATAAACCTACTGTTTGCCATAGAATCTTACCCTTCCCACTCAAACAACAGTTCATTAGGAATTTGGAATTTGACTTACGGGTTTTACAATCTATGGTGGTATAAGAGGCATGCAACTAGTTCATACCAAGGATGACATGAAAATCTGCTATAAATAGTTAAATAAGATTTCACGGAAGAGTCTTATTCATAATAGACATGCAAAAATTTTTAGACTCTTTTAGCAACTACTGACTCACCTATGGGAGTAGACATAAGAAAAGGGTCATGCAAAATTTCAGGACTTAAATTGAACCTATTGGCAAGGAAAGGGGTCATAAAGGATAAGTTGGCACAAGGATCCAACAACACATTAACATTACAATCACACACTTTCAACATACCTCTGAAAACATTTGGTTGTTCTTCCACATGTTAGCTCCCATATCATCATAGAACCTATTGTTGCAAGGACCACCAAATTGTTGCACAACTTGTAGCTTTTGGTCTTCCTGCACATATTTATCTTGCCGGTGACAACCCTTACCCTTATTATGAGCCTTAGTGCAATTGCCAATTTTGTGACCTAGTTTTCCACTTGTAAAACAACTTGCAAACAACCAATAGCACAAACCACCATGGCTCTTACCACACTTTTTGCATGTTAGCCAAGCTTGCTCATGGCCACCACTTTGTTGACCCATAGTATGTTGAAACCTATCAGAGGTATGCCTTTTGTCAAAGGCATTCGAAGACCCTTATTATTGGAACCTTTGGTTTTGATGACCTTGGTTACAATCACCACCCTTGTGAGCTTGATACACACTATTATACCTCGACCTCCTACCATTATTTTTCCTTAGCTTGTTAATCTTCTTTTCCTTATGTTGCTCAGCATAAATCATAAGCCGAGACAAATCCATGTCTTGGATTAGTATGGAAGTTTGGCATTCTTAGTTGATGAGGTCAGATACTTTCGAAACAAATATATGCATCCTAGCCCAAGGTTCAGATACCAATATAGGAGCATATTTAGAGAGTGTGTTGAATTTTAGTGAGTACTCATGAATGCTCATTGACCCTTGCCACAAGTTCATAAACTCTTTCATTTTGGCTTCCTTTAATTCAAGAGGGAAAAAGCGATCCAAGAACACAACCTTGAATCCTTCCCAATCAATTGGACCACCAAGCCCCCTTTTACCTTCCCATTGATCATACCAAATCTGGGAAAGGCTTTTAATATGGTAGGTCACCAACTCTGCCTTCTCATCTAATGACACAGCCATAATCGAGAGAACCTTGTATACCTAATCAGTCAACTCCATTGGATCCGCATCAATTCTATTTCCATAAGATTGTAGCAGGTTTATACGGGTGAAATCTCTCACCTAGCTGCCTAGCTAAGAGCTTGAGGTGGAGCTTGCGTAGCCTTATTGGCAACCACTTGAGCTAATAGTGATACAACATTGTTGAACTTGTCGTGGGATACATTACCCTCTTCTAGATGTTAACGAACCTCATATATAAGAGTATATTTTCTTGGCAGCGTTTTCTACAGTGCAACAGACAAGTTATTAGATGGAAGGATATCTTAAGCTACTCTAAGGAATGATTTAATTTAAATAAAGAAGTGAGATAATCCTAAACATCTCATAGCCTCCTACTCATAGTTGTGTCGCACTTCACCACCTTGAATTAGACTCTACTAGATGCAGTCTGTGGACTTCCAAGGATCATTTTAAAACCTTTTTCTATAATACCAAACTTGTCACAACCCAAACCTAGGGCCTAGATGTGACATGCGAATGAGAAGCCGAAGGCCCCCAAACAAGCCTCTTAAATAATAATTGGACATTATAGGTTTAAATGGTAAATGACACATAGATGACAGTGAAAAATGGGTAACGGGACTATGGGACAACTTGTAATCGTAAGAAGAAGCATAAGTTAAATAGTTTAAAACATACTAAGTATAGAAATGGTTCGGACACACCTCTAAACACTGACAATAAGTAGAGCAAAGAATACAAGTCCAGGCCCCTCAATACTAAGTTAGAATGAAAATACATCAAATATCTCAATAACAAAGGCAAAGCTTTAAGATAAGGGTTTTATTCATGATTAATGGGAACTCATTAAAGCTCAAAGTCTTTACAATTAATCTAGCCACGTAGAGGAGGAGAAGTTAGATCACCTGTCCCTACATGATTATAGCATGTAGGCAAAATGTGGTTAGTACCTTAGAATGTACTAATTATGCAGGTATACAATGTAATAAATAAATATATTAATGAAGAATATTTTCCCAATATGACAAACTCCAAGCTTAAACAATATATTCATTCCAAAGTAAAGCATAAAGTAATGCCATGAAAATGCATAGAGAAGCACATAAGCAAATAAGTGTGGGAATAAGACCATAACTGAAAAAAATATATGAGCTATAATATGGAAAACCAATGTCATACTCCACACCGGCCAAAGAGTGAGTCAACTTGCCAGGGGATAACTCCAAAAACAAAAATACTAGATGGATCGACTAGTCAAAAAGCCTAAAAAGGCATAATCAAAATATCCTACGATGGCAGTAGTTATGAGATTGGAAGCTTTATATAAGACACCTAAGGTGGAGTCCCACTCCTAACTCCTTTGGTGCTAAGTCAAAATCCCACGAAAATGGATAATGCGTAACCAAAATAATTAAAACTTAACTTAGTTCGGAAAGTCTTAACTTATCAAAAGAATCATATTGAAACTTGTACTTAGAATAGTTACTTAACAAAGATTAAAAACAAAATAGAATGGGTCTTAAGTAACCCAACATCATTTCATACTTGTATTCACTTATTTTTGTCCAAAATCATAAGCTCAAGTTATGCCATGAAAGCCAAATATCCAAAGTTCATAACTCTACTTATATCATATTTGGGGACTATTTCAATAACCTTAAAATCATGAATTTGATATTTAAATAAAGGTACAATAATCATAGGAACAATTTAGGATAAAAATCGTATAACTCATTTGTGTATCTAAGACTTGAAAATATAGACTAGATTGAATAATGCAAATCTAAAATGCTTGAATTAAAACCTTGCTAAATATAAATGAATAATCATAAAATATCTGAATAACCATAATTTAAGCAATATTAATCAGTATATAATTAAACATATATAAACTATTGAAAAACTTTGTAATTCAAAATTTTGTTTCTGAAGAGAGCTTCTTGGTTGAAAGGAAACCAAGAATTAAACCCACATACCTATATTAGCCTTGACAAGATTCAGGGATTTGGTGGTGATCTCGAAGAATACATAGCCTAAGTGTTGAGAAAGTTTTGGGAGAGCAATATAGATTAGGAGATGTTGTTCTTTGAAGAGTGATGTAGAGACTAAGTAGAGGGAGGGTATTTGTACTGATTTTTTTTTTTTGGGGGGGGGGGATCACAGGGGTTATTTAATCACTTAAAAGTAGTTAAAAATGTTTAGGGAAAAGGGAACGAAATCTTGTGGTGCAAAGTGGCTTTTTGACTCACTTTTAAAAAAGACAAAAGATGCCTAATATAAGGGAGTGGGTATTGGACCTAGTTATGGCAACATTATCCTTTCCCATGGTACCATGGCATGGCATGGTATGGTTTTAATCATGCTAAGGTCACGCCAAAGGCTGCCCATGCAAGCCATGCAACAATGGCAAAAGAATTACTCCTAAATAAGTCAATTACGCAACCTTCACATATACCTTAATTTCAAATAATTCCAAACGCTAACCAAACTTCATCTTTAGTCTTAACTTAATAACATTGCTTCCAAAATATTACACCAATGATAAACCAACACCCTTCCAAGACCACCTCAATAATCACATAACTAAACCAATCCTTCATTACAAATTTGACTTAACTCAATAGGAATTAACTTGAACATTATCCTTCCATGCAAGTATAGGCATAAAAACACTTGATACATTACAATCTAATGACTTTATCATAAAATTATATAAGCCTAATTGCCAAAACTCAATTTTGCATGTCTGTTCTCTTTTTTCCTTAAAAGACCATTCTTATCCTAAAAGATATTGAAAAGTTTTATATTTGGAATTCCAATCAATAATTCCAAAGGCACACTTTACGATAAAAACTAGATGTATTATCTTTTATCGTAACCACTTATGTAGTATATTTCCTCGAAATCAAGAATCTTTCCACTTATCATATTAACATTTATGAGATTTGATTTCTTAATATCTTACTCCATGCATGAGTGGACTCCATGAGATTATCTACTACTTTAAGCTATTTACGTTTCTTTGTTGTATGTGTAGGTAAAATGAGCACTCTCATCAACAATAACAACATCATCTAGAAGATAATGTTGTTCATATTAGGAGCAAGGAGATTGGAAGAACCTTTTCGCTCCATTACCCTTGCCACCCATTGTGAATGAGAAATGATCAACTCTGATGAAATATAAGTGTATAAGGGAATTGACATTGTTATTTTACATGATCACACACACTGAGAAGCAAGGTGTATCACCCAATTTGCTATGTATGTATATCTATTTCTAATGGTATTGATATCGAATAATATCCAGATAATTTGATAGTAGGAAATTATTTATTTACATAAAAATGATGTCAGATAAACTTAATTTGATTACACATACGAATGAAAAATGACTATTATTTTCTTTATCAATCTTATCTATAATAATCCTATTTTTGCGCATCTAAAGTAAATCAATAATGCATATGCGTAGAGCGAGGGGTGAAGGTGTTTACTTTTTTCAACCAGTGTATGCAGTGGATATTGTTTCTATTAAATTTTGAATGTAGTCGAAGAAATTTTCAAATACTTTTGTTTGCATAAAGTATTTAAACTTTCGAAATCGAGATTCTTAATCTACTTAGTTCACTAGGTCAAACTATTGAGATTTAAATTAATTCATATTGTGTAATAACAATGATAAATATGTTCAAAGAGATTACATATTTGTCACGACCCAGGCCTCGGTCCTAGATATGACACTGCAAATCGGGAACACGAACGAACCTCAAACAAGCCTCTTAGCATATCAATCTCACATCCTTGGTGGCCAAAGCAAAATAAAAATAAGAAGTCATATAAATAAGGAAAATGGGACTATGGGAAGAGTTTGATAATCATAAAATACTCAAGAGTTAAGCTCGCAACATAAGTACATCAATTTTTCTAACAAAACCTCTAACATAGATTAGAGAGGGGGACAAGACACTTTCCTGGATCACCCTCATAGTATCAAGTGTTCAACATAAAGAGACATCAAATAGTATGAGTAGTATAGTTAGCATCCAGACTTGAGGACCCACCAAAGCTTATCTTCTAAAATACCAAAACTAGCCACGTAGAGGATGATCGAGAGGTGCTCCAGTTCCTACATGGTAATATCATGTCATGACCCAAGCCTAGGGCCTAGTCATGGCAGACGAATAGGGAATAGGAAGGAACCCCAAATAAGCCTCAGAGCATATCATTGCACATTCTTGGTCGTGGAAGCTATTAAAAATGACTATAAGAGATAAGAATAACAAGGGGAACTGGGACTAAGGGAAAGAGTTAAACACTTGAATAATACAATAAATGAGTCAAAGCTCAAGTATAATACATAACTTATCAAACAACACCTCTAGACATAGAACATAGCAAGGGACAAGACAAGCAACTGGGGTCACCCTATAGTTATAAGTATTCCAAAATATACAAGATGTAGTCTAAACATAAGCATGAATGAAGATAGATATTGTCCCCAAATATGAGGATTTACCAAAAGCTAACTATAACAATAAGTCTAGCCACGAGGAGAATCAATAGGAGCCCCAGTTCTTACATGGTAATATTATGTAGGCATAAAGCATGCGTTAGTATATCTGAATATACTAAGTATATAGGATGCAATGCAACAAAAGATAGAAAACATAGTAAAAGTGCAATATAATAGGCAACAGAACATATAATAACAATCTGTCATGTATGAATGAAGCTTTAAAGTAAAACATGCTTATATAAATCATAACACACGAGTAGAAGGAGACCATCATCATAGACCAAGTGAGCTACTTCCCAACTCCAAGGAACATGATTCCTTGAATGGTTATTTTGTCTTGATACCCTCTCAACAAGGCAAACGAGACTCGGCACCCCTTTGTTAAGGTGATTGAATCATGGTACCCCCTCAATAAGGCAACCGAGGCTTGGCACCCCCTCATCAAGGTAATCGAGACTTGATACCCTCTTAAGAAGGTGATTGAGACTTGGTACCCTCTCAACAAGGTGATTGACTTGCAAGATAATGATACTTTTCATGAATGCAACACACATATAACATACTTTTATCATCAAAAGGTCATCATATACCTACATTTCCTCTCATCATTATACATCATATGCATACTATTGATTCATCATCATGCCATCCTCATTTCATCATCTTATAATCATCATAACACTATTCAACTCATAAGACATGCATTGCACTTTTAATTCCTTAAGAAACCCTAGCCAAACATTTTATCAAACACTTGCTGAGTGTGTAGTGCTAGTGTAAAACCATTCAATTCAGGAGTGAAATCATGCAAGAAAATATATTGTAGAACCATCAATCAACACCGTGCAACACACTCCACCAATATACATCAAAATCCTTAATCAAATCCAATATTAGATACAAGATTTAGAGCTCAAAACATGATAAAACAAGCACACATTCATGAACTCAAATCACTATGCAGTAAGTTTCTTAATATACAATACCCATATGTAAAATCAACTTTGAATAATGCAATTTAAGTAAAAAGGAGGCTTAAGTACCATGGGTGGAAGGACCTAGTGGGTTCAACACCGCATACCTTAATTTTGGAGATTTTCTTCAAGAAGATTAAAAATGGAGGCTTGAAGCTTGAATGAAATCCTGAGGTTTGGATAAGTTTTCGAACTCTTGAATTTTGAGGAGGACTTGGGGCTTGACTTAGTTTCCGTGAATTTCAACAAGACTTCCTGGAAATCTTGAGAATGAATGGAAAATTTAATAAAGACTACAGAGGAATTGAGAGGTTTTGGGTGAGTTTTTAGGGCTAAAAATGGCTGAGAATGAGCGATTTTCATCTATATATGTATAGGGTTATTACCCAATTTCCCTAGAGTAAAAAGAACTATTTTTGGAAATTTTGAACTAGTGCATGTCAAGTCTGCGCGTGGACCTATCGCGGACAACTACTATTTTTACGCAGTTTCACAAAAAATTATTTTTCTCAGCACAGACAAAGTATACCTTATAAGTACTCATTCGCCCACGTAATGTCTCCCTCTGAACAAGAATATGAAGTTGGATTTGTGAAATTCTACAGGAATTTTGAGATACTGAAAAAATGCATCATAGGGTCTTTTAGAGATACATGGGGAGGTATTTCAATATCCCTGATATGAGATGTAAGGGAATTATGAATATGGGGGCATTCATAGGTAAGTGTTGAACGTTTCAATATCTCCCCTTTGGGAAAATTTGTCCCCGAATGTCAAAGAAATGAATATAAGAAGAGTAATCACGAAGAAATCAACCCCAACATGAATGAAACAATACACTTAAATACCATTCTCTAAATGTCAACACAAGTTTAAAATCATCATGAATTTGCTGACTTAAACATTAATGCATATGCATTACATAGGTGCTGAAATACAAGGCTTGGAATCATAGAAAAAGGACATGACGTGTTATCGTAAGTTCAAATAAAATGACAGTGGTATGAATACCGCTTTTCCATGCCCGCTTCAGCTCCCCAAGAGACACTTCGACTTTATGATTCTTCCAAAGGGCCTTGACGAACAGTACACCCTCACCAATAAACTTCTTCAACCATTCCATCTAATACCTCCATTGGGACCTCTTCCTAAGACAACTTATCCTCCACAATGCCCAGAATCTTACGAGTTCTGTAGCACTAGACTCACCACCGCATCCCTTCAACCAAAGAAGCATGAAGAACCGGATGAACTATATCAAAATCCCAAGGCAAATTTGATCCATATGCAACCTTACTAACTCCCTTTATACTCTAAAAGGACTCACAACCATAAAGCATTTGTCAACCTTAGCCATACCTACACCACTTGTTGCCATGATCAACCATCTACCCTTTGGGAGACAACCTTCACTCCACTATCTTTCCACCCAAAACTTCCAACTCTAATAAGGCGGAATCAAGGCTTTGGTTAAACTAGACCTCCTCAACCAAAGAAGATTTGGAACAACCAAGAACACTATATTACAATTCTCAACTTCCCAGAACCTAACTTCCAATCTAATCAATCGATGGATCCAACTAGTCTCTTCTTTGCCACTATTATCCACATATGATAGGCCACCCAGAGGCACCCTATTTAGAGTCCGAACCACAACATTATCCTCAATGGGGAAATATTGCACACTCATATCATAATCCTTAAGGAGTTCTATCCACCTTCTTGTTATCCACAATGCATACCTATCATATTTTGTAAATAACGTCTCATCTTCCAAGACGTCCAACACTACCTCCAAATGATTCACAAGCTCTAAATAAATCAATACAGCATCACTAGATACCACCACAAACATATCAAAGTAGGGTTTTAAGACCCTATTCAAGAAACCCACAAACGCCACTAGTGCATAAGTTAACCAAACACCTATATCATTACTAATAATGCTCACTCCTAGTCAGAAAAGGCAATTAGAGATATTACCTACCCTCATCCTCACTTGGGGACAAAAGCCATGCATATGATTAATCTTAGAAAAGTTACTAACCCATTGTAGTTGACAAAATTGATCACCATCCTTAATAATCATATTATAGCCTTACGAGTTCTACACTCATTGGAAGCATGCTACGCAAGTAGCCCAAACTACGCCAAGACCTCCATCCCATCAAGCTAAGTCCAACCAAGATCACAAGACAAGACTCTATACAACGATAACATTAGGCAACCCTTGTAGACCCCTACTAACCACAATAGAATCATGCAACCATTCGGGACACACATATGAATCCTATTAGCTCAAAGGAATCGTACAAGGGATAACAACTCCTGTACCTATTAAATTACCCTATAAAAATGTAGCTCACAACATTGGCCTTACATAGGGTCAACTAAGTCATAGGAGAAGTGATAGAAGATAACCTATTCACAACCTCCGATAATAGCCTATTAAGACCAAGAAGCTCTTAACACCCAAGGGAGTCAAGGTCTAGTCAATAGCAAATAACCTTTGTCTTACTAGGGTCTACCTTAATGCTATCACCAGGCATCGTACAACCTAGAAAGGCAACCTCTTACAACCAAAATTGTCATTTCTCTAATCTAGTATCAAACCATCTTCCGTAAACATTATAGTACTACCCTTAAATGAGTTATATGCACTACACCATTATGGAAACGAACCATCATATCATCACCAAAACCACCATAAGCTTATTGGAGCAGGGAATGAAGATCTTAATTATGAGTCTTATAAGCATAACCAGTGTAGTAGTAAACCAAAAGACACTACCCCAAGTTCACATATCGGAAAGGGACGTTCAAGGTCTCATCTACCACCACCAACAATTCTATAAACAAAACAACTTAGGTTAAACATCTCCAATTCTCATAAGCTGATAAATAGAACCACTTATATGTGAATTGTACCCTAAGAAATGAAATAAACCTACCTCATTTACTACTACTTGGAAACCTCCCACTCAAAGATAATTTCATTAAGGAATCAGGAACAAATTCTATGGGTTTTATCATCCGCGAAGACACAACATTCAAGCAACTATTCCATCCCTAGTATAACACTAAAATCCACCACGCCAACTCCAACAAGCCACAAGGCAAAACCTAATGCAATACAAACCCAGATCAACACCTATGAACTTTTAGCAACCATATACCCAACCAAGAGTAAGCACTAAAAGGTTCATATCACAACTCAGGACACATTAGAAGCCCACTAGCAACCAAAAGATATAATGACAAAAATAGTGAAACTCGGATCCATCAACAACAAAACCTTCAACATACCTTCCTTTGACATCCTATTCGAAGTGGCATGATGAACTAGAAGAGCAAAGAGCATTTGTTAGAGGGAAAATCCCCATCTCACTTATAAAGCACGATATAGACCATGAAAAAGGGAAATATTTCGTTAAACGTCTTATACCCTCCTACTCATAGTTGTGTTATACAACACAACCATGAATAAGACTCTAATCAACGTGATGTATTGGACTCCAAGGATCTATATACCTATTGCTTTGACACCATCTTTGTCATGACCTAATCCTATGACCTAGTTGTGACCAACAAACAAGGAACTCAAAGGAACCCCAAACAAGCCTTATAGCATATCATTGCACATCCTTCGTTATGGAAGCTATTAAAAATGACAATAAGAGATAAGCATAATAGAGGGAATGGAGACCAAAATTTAACTATAACAATCAGTCTAGCCACGAGGAGAATCAATAGAAGGCCTAGTTCTTACATGGTAATATTATGTAGGCATAAAGCATGCATTTGTATGTTTGAATATACTAAGTATATAGGATGCAATACAACAAAAGATAGAAAACATAGTAAAAGTGCAATATAATAGGCAACGGAAAACATAATAACAATCTGTCATGTATGAATGAAGCTTTAAAGTAAAACATGCTTATATAAATCATAATACATAAGTAGACAGAAACCATCATCGTAGACTAAGTGAGCTACTTTCCAACTCCAAAGCATACCATTCCTTGAATGGTGATTGATGCTTGACACCCTCTCAACAAGGTAATCGAGGCTTGGCACCCTCTCGTCAAGGTGACTAAAGATTAGTACTCCCTCAGTAAGGCAATCGAGGCTTGGCACCCCAACATCAAGGTGATTAACACTTTGCACCCTCTCAATAAAGTGACTGAGACTTGGCATCCTCTCAACAAGGTGATTGACTTGCAATATCATAAATACTTTTCATAAATTCAACACATATATAACATGATTTAATCATCACAAGGTCATCATATACCTGTATTTCCTTTCATTATTATAAACATATGCATACCATTGATTCATCATCATGAAATCATTATTTCATAATCATATAATCATTATAATAATATTCAAATCATAAGATATGCATTAGAATTTCAATTCCTCAAGAAACCCTAGCTAGACATTTTATCAAACACTTGGACAGGGGTGTAGTGCTAGTGTAAAATTATGCAATTCAAGAGTGAAATCATGCAAGAAAATCCATTATAAAACCATCAAACATCATCTTGCAACACCCTCAAGCAATATACATCAGAACGCTTCATTAAATTCGACATTAGTTCCAAGATTTTGAGCTCAAAACATCCTAAAACAACCATACTTCATGAACTCAAATCACTGTGCAGTAAATTTCTTAATATATAAAACCAATATGTAAAATCAACTTTCGATCATGCATTTTATGTATAAAGGAAGCTTAGGCACCATGGATGGAAGGACCCGATGGTTCAACACCACATACCAGGAGTTTGGAGTGTTTCTTGAAGAAGATTTCAAATAGAGGCTTGAAGCTTGAATAAAATCCTTAGGTCTGGATGAGTTTTGGGACTCTTGAATCTTGACGAGGACTTGGGTCTTGACTTGGTTTCCTTGAATTTCAATAAGACTATTGAAAATCTTGAGAATGGATGGAGAATTCGATGAAGATTATAGAGGAATTGAGAGGTTTTTGGTGAGTTTTGGGCTAAAAATGGCTAAAGAATCAAGGATTTTCATTTATAAAGGTATAGGGTTATTACCTAATTGCCCTGGAGTAAAAAGAACAATTTTTGAAAACTTTTGAACTAGTACGCATCAGGTCCACATCATGGATCTATTGCAAACAGCTACTATTATTTCAAAGTTTCACTAAAAATTATTTTTCTTGGCATGGACAAAGTTTGCCTTATAGGTACTCGTTCCCCCACACAATGTTTCCCTCTGAAAAAGATTATGAAGTTGTATTTGCAAAATTCTTCATGATTTTGAGATATTGAAAAAATGTATCATAGGGTCGTTCTGAGCTATGTGGAGAGGTGTTTAAATATCCTCGATTTGAGATATAAGGAAATTACAATTATGGGGTCATTCCTAAGTAAGTGTGGGTCATTTCAATATCTCCCCCTTAGGAACATTCATCCCAAATGTCAAAGAAACGTACATAAGAATAGTATTGATGAACAAATCAGCCCTAATAAGAATGCAAATATACACTTAAACACCATTTTCAAAATGTCATCACAAGTGTAAAATCATCATAAGCTTGGAATGCATATGAATGACATAGGGGCTAATATGCAAGGCTTGGAATCATACAATAAGGACTTTACATGTTATCATAAGCTTAAAGAGGTACAAATATCGCTTTTCCATGCTCAATTAGGCTCCCCGAGAGACACTTCGACTTGACAATTCTTCCAAAGGGCTTTGACAAACACTACACCTTACCAATCAATTTCTTCAACCCTTCAATCTAATACCTCCGCTGAAATCTCTTCCTAAAGAAACTTATCATCCACAACACCCACAATCGTATGAGTTCTATTGTACTAAAATCAACACCACATCCCTTCAATCAAAGAAGCATGAAGTATCGGACGAACATTATCCACATCCCTAGGCAAATCCCATCCATATACAACCTTAACAACTTTCTCTACACTCGAAAAGGACTCACAACCATAACTCATTTATCAACGTTAACAACACCTATTCCACTTGTTACCATGAATTACCATCTCCCCCTTATGAGACAACGTTTGGTCTACCATCCTTTGCACCCAAAAGTTCCAACTCTAATAAGGTGGAATCAAGGCCCTGATTAAGCAAGACCTACTCAACCAAAGAAGATTTGGAACCACCAAGAACCCTATACTACCATTCCTAACTTCCCTCAAACTTACTTCTAATCTAATCGATAGATGGACCCCATTAGTCAACTTTCTGCCACCATTATCCACATATGCTAGGCAACCCATAGTCACCCTACTTAGAGCACCAACCACAACATTAGCCTCAATGGGGAAATATTGCACACTTATATCATAATTCTTAAAGGAGTTCTATCCTCCTTCTTCCTATACACAATGCACACCTATCACATTTAGCAAACAATCTCTCATCTTCCAACAGTTGCAACACTACCCCCAAATAATTCACAAGCTCTAAACAAATCAATACCTGATTACTACAGACCACTACAAACATATCATGGTAGGGTTTTAAGACCCAATTTAAGAAATGCACAAATGCCACTAGTGCATAAGTCAACCAAACAACTCCATCAGTACTAATAATGCTCACTCCTAGTCAGGAAAGACATTTTGGGATATCACCTACCCTTAAACTCACTTAGGGACAAAACTCTTACCAAAGATCAATCTTAGAGAAGTGACTAAGACATTGAAGTTGACCAAATTGATTGACCATCCTTAACAATCATATTACAACTTCTACTGTCATTGGAGGCATGCAATGTAAGTAGCCCAATCTAACCCAAGACCTCCAACCCATCAAGATAAGTCCAACCAAGATCACAAGACAAGACTCTATGCAATAATAACATAAGGCAACCCTTATAGACCCCTACTAGCCACAATAGAATCATGCAATCATCTGGGACACACACATGAATTCTATTAGCTCAAAGGAATCACAAAAGGGATATTAACTCACTGGCCTATCAAATCACCCTACTTAAAACATACGTCAGAACATTGGCCTTACATAGGGTCAACTAAGTCATAGGAAACATGATATAAGATAACCTATTGACAACCTCCGGTAATAGCCCGTTAAGCCTAAGAAGCTCCTAACAAACAAGGGAGTCAATGTCTAGTCTAATAGCTAATAAACTTTGTCTTACTAGGGTCAGCCTTAATGCCATCACCTAGCATTGCATGACCTAGGAAGGTAACCTCTTACAACTAAAATTCCCATTTCTCCTATCTAGCATCCAACGTTCTTCCTTAACCATTGTAGTACTACCCTCAAATGACTCATATGTACTACCACATTATGGAAATGAACCATCATATCATCACCAAAACTACATAGGCCAATTCAAGTAGGGAGTAAAGATCTTAATCATGAGACTTGTAGGCAGAACTGGTGTACTAGTCAAGCCAAAAGATACTACTCTAATGTCAAAATATAGGAAAGGGACATTCAAGGTTTCATCTACCACCACCAACAATTCTATAGACAAAAGAACTAAGGTTCAACACCTCCAATTCTCATAAGATGATAAAAGCAACAACCTAGATGTCAATTGACCTTAAGACATGAAGTGGACCTACCTCTTTCGCTACTACATGGCAACATCCTACTCGAAGACGATTTTATTAGGGAATTGGGACCTAATTTCACAGGTCTTACCATCCACGGAGACACAACATGTAAGCAACCATTTCATGTCTAGTATGACATCAAAATCCACCACACCAACTCCAACAAGGCACAAGGCAATAACTAATGCAATACAAACTCGGATTAATACCTATAAACTTCTAGCAACAATATATTCAATCAAGAGGTAAATAATAAAGGTTCACATCACCACTCGGGACACACAAGAAGCCTACTAGCAGCCAAAAGAAATAATGAAATCAATAGTGAAATTGGATCCATCAACATCAAAACCTTTAACTTACCTTCCTTTGCCTTCCTCTTTGAAGCGACATGATCAACTAGAAGAGCAAAGAACATTCGTTTGAAGGGAAAGCCCTATCTCACTTATAAAGCACTATGGAGACCATGAAAAAGGGAAATATTTTGTTAAACCTCTCCTAACTTCCTATTCATAGTTGTGGTGCATAACACAACTATGAATAAGACTTTAATAAACGTTGTGTGTTGGACTTCAAGGATCTATCAACCTATTGCTTTGATAAAATCTTTGTCATGACCCAACCTAGTTATGACCAGCAAATAGGGAACCAAAAGGAACCTCAAATAAGCCTTATAGCATATCATTACACATCCTTGATCGCAGAAGCTATTAAAAATAATAATAAGAGATAAGCATAACAAGAAACTCATCTACAATCGAAATCAACTCTTTTGAAGTGACTCTATACTCCACACCCTTAACCCTCACATGATGATAAAGACACCTGCTAGAGATCAACTTACGAGCTTTAATGCATGAAATAAATCTACCATTGACCACGACATCTTGGCTTTCCTTCTTAAGGACAGGTTCATAAGGATATTTAAACTAGACCCTACAAGTTCTACAATCAATAGAAGCATGGTAGGTATAGAACGAATCCATCCCAATAATGACATCAAAATCTATCATGTCTAATTAAACAAGATCACAAAGCAACAACTTATGTAAAATGCAAAGAAGACAACATCTATAAATTTTCCTAGTAATAATAGAGGCACCAATAGGAGTATACACTACATATGACTTATGCAACAACTCTGGGACAAGATGGAACTTTTTATCAATAAAAGGAGTAACAAAGGAAGGAGTGGCAGCCAGATCAATCAAAGCATATACATCAAAGACAAGGATTTTCTATACAGTAATAACATCGGGAATCTCACCAACCTCTTGCTAGATATGTAGAGAATAAAATCAATTGTGCCTCACCACCTTGAGGACCACCTCTACCTAATGGAATCGCATTTGCACCCCAACCTTTGCCAAGGTTTCTTGGATAATCCATATTTTTGTGAACAAGCTCTCCACAATCAAAGCATGCATTAGAACCCTTCAAACATGGGCCCCTATGACTCTTTTGCATGTAGGACACACATCAATGGGAGCCACAACACCAATTCCTTGAGGCCTAGGGAGGTCGTTGGCAAACCCCCTCTTAGTAGCATGATGAGACCCTTGGCCTTGATAGAAATGACCACCATTTTGGTGCTTACCACCAAGATGGGCCCTCTTGGCCTCATGGCCTCTTCTCTTCCTCAACCTTTCTTCCTCTATCTTCTCAGCATATGTCATCAATTGTGGCAATTCCATGTCATTAATTAGCATGGAGGACTAGCATTCTTCACTTACCAAGTTGGAGACCCCCATCACGAACTTTTGTGGATATTCATTCACCTTTGACCCATAGAACATCGTAGGATTTATCCTCATAAAGTCTCTTACACTAGCTCCTGATGTAGTAGCATGATGGGTTTGGGCCCCTTGATTGACTTGGTTAGCTAAAACTTGGGCAACCATAGTGAGAGTATCCAGAGATCACCATTGTTAGGTTGCTCCTCGAGAGTTTGGGCCTTTCTTTCTTTAGTGTTTGGCATGATCTAGCATAACAAAGGACAATCGTTAGGGTAAAAAACTTACCACAACTCTATAACATGACTTAGAACATGAAGAAGGGAAAAATTTTCTGAAATGTCTCATAGCCTCCTATTCATAGTCATAGCGCGCTTCACAACCATGAATAAGACTCTAACATAGATACAGTGTGTTGGACTCTAAGGATCTATCAACCTAGTTCTCTAACACTAAGTTTTTCATGACCTAGGTCTAGGCATGACAAGGTGCAAGAGGAACCTAATGGGACCCCAAGCAAGCCTCTTAGAACATCATTACACATCATTGGTCATGGATGCATTAGAACAAGCATTAAAAGATAATATAGTGGGACAATTGGGGCTAAGGGAAAGTACTTTCATAGCATAAACATCAATAACACTTGAGTCAAGGCTCTTTGCTTAGATACATAATATGTGAACAAACACCTCTAATACATAGATAAGAGCAAGGGCCAACACAAAGCAACCGGGCTAACCCTCATAGTCCAAATAGACAATAAAGAAGAATATCTCAATACATAATAAGAGCAACATAGACTAAGGTCCCCGAAGTAGATTACTTAAAACAACCTTGAGTAGTACCGATCTACCCATATGGAGTAGGATGATCAACTTGGGTACCGGTCCCTACATGGTGATATTGTTTAGGCATGAGTATTCGTTAGTATATTTCAATATACTAAGTATGTAGGATGCAATGCAACAAGAATTAGGCATCATAGTCAAAATGCATAATAATAGGCAATAGGCATAATATAACAATATAGCATGTATGATCAATGGTTAAGTAAAACATGCTTAAGTAACTCATACTCATATAGCATATCATATGTGTAGAAGAGACCAAGCTACTTTTTGAAAGTACAAACCCCTTGGTAGGTTAGTGATGATGCTACCCTATGACTTAGGTGGTGTGGTACAAACCCCTCACTAGGTTAGTGATGATGTTGACCTATCATCCTGGTGGAGAAGTACAAACCCTTCACTAGGTTGACGAGTAAAACCCCTCATCTAGGTAAGTGATGATGCTGCCCCATCACTAGGTAGAGAAGTACAATCCCTTCACTAGGTTGACGAATACCAACCCCTATTTATGTTATCTGGGTTCTTAGTATCCCCGGATTGGGCATGGTCTAATGCAATGATTTATATAGAATTTATTATTATATATAAGATCATTTCAGCATCATATAGTCAATCATATCATATCTCATTCTTTGGACCTCCAATTCCTTAAGAACCCACATCCGAACATTTTATCAAACACTTAAAGGGTATGTAATGCTAGTATAAAACCATGAATTATAGAGATGAAATCATGCAGTAAAATCCATTGTAAAACTATCAATCAACAACTTATAACACCCTCAAGAAACGTACATCAAAACCCCTCTTCAAATATAATAAAGGGTCCAAGATTTATAGCTCAAAACATAGAAAAACAGTCATAACTTTACATAACATTAACATAGTATGCAATGAATTTCATAATAAGCAAGAACCATTTTTAAATCAAATTTAAATCACAATTTGTGTAAAAGGAGGCTTGGGTATCATGGCTGAAAGGAACCCATGAAACAAACCCATATATCTTAGCTTGGAGATGAATTTGTTGAAGACTGGAGATGGAGACTTGAAGCTTGAAAAAGAAACTTGAAGGAAAACCTTAGCTTAGGATGAGGATTTGGGACTTTAGTTTGAGAGTTAAAACATGGCTAAGTGTTTGAGTGGATATTGGCAAATGTTTATGATGATGTGAGGGTGAAATAAGTCTAAGTATAGGTAAAAACCCATTTAGGAACACTTAGGCCCAAGACCCCAAAGCCTTGACCGAGATAAAAATAACTAGCAATAAATGCGAACCTATCGTAGAGGCCACATTAACACATGTCCACGACAGCTGCACATCATGGTGCTGTCGTGGATCATCTCTAGAAAATTAAACTTTAAAAATTTGAAATTGTGATTTGATTGCTCTAAAATCGAGGTTAAACCCTTGTCCTCCTATTTTTGACCCCTTAAACTAGAATGTAAAGTCATATTGTTTATATCGCACACAAATTTTGAGATATATAGAATTTAAAATTTTGGGTATTCTGAGGCATATTTTGAGAACTTTTTGGGTCGTGTCACATCGTCCCAAAATGGAGTACTCACTAAAAAGCTTGAGAGAGATCGTACTAGCCACGTGGAGGATGATGATCAAGTGGGGCTTTGGTTCCTACATTGTGACATCATGTAGGCATAGAGGATGTGTTTGTACGTTTGAATATACTAAGTCTGTAGGATGCAATGCTAGCGAGGGATAGGCAACATAATCGAAATACATAATTATAAACGAGGATAGGTATAACATTAATATGACATGCATGATCAATGCTTAAGGTAAAACATGCTTGTATATCATGATCAAGGAATTTAAACTCTATACGGAATCCATACTCAACCCCTTTTTACCATCTTTCATGAAATGGGCTAAATGGCCCCCCACTCGCCTTACAGTACAACTTGTTTGGAGAGTGTTACCAATACCCCTACCGTACGACATATTCTTTTTGATAGGTTGCATAAGATATATTCTACTTTACTATATAATCTTTTGGGTTGGAGCCGTGATTCATTCTATCTTATGGCATGGAATTTTTGATAGAATTTCCATACCTTATGATATAATCTTTTTGGTGAAAACCATTGGTCTTTGTACCTTACAGCATGGCCTTTTTTGTAGGATATCCATACCTTATGATATGATCTTTTTGTTAAGAACCATTAGTTATTCTTTCTTACAGCGTGGACTTTTTGGTGGGATGTCTATAACTTATCACCACTAGTCTTTCTACCTTACGACATGCCCTTTTCAGTAGGAATTATAGAACTTGCTCATCAATCCCTTACATTTCAAGCAACAACGGAAGACTTTCTCCATTTTCTCAAGAGCACAACAAACTACCATAGGTACTTCTTTATGAAATTAAAACGCATATAAACAGTACTAGCATCATAAAGTCATTCAACTCATATCTCATGTTTTGATCTTTAACAACTCAAGAATCCATAAATGAACATTTTATCCAACACTTTGCAGGACTATAGTGCTAGTATAAAACCATGCAATTCCAGAGTGAAATTATGCTAGAAAATTCAATGTAAAACCATCAATAGATACTTGATAACATCCTCAAGCAATATACATCAACACCCCTCATCAAGTCCCACAATAGATTTTAGATTCATATCTCAAGATATGCTAAGACAACTATAATTTCATGAAACCCCAATATGCAGTGAAATTCATAATAGATACGACCCATGAGTAAATCAACTTCAAATCATGCAATTTTAGGTAAAAGAGAGCTTGGGTATCATGGGTAAGAGGATCCCATGAAACAAACCCACATACCTTGACTTTGTAGAATCCTTGAAGAAGATTGGAGTTAAGACTTGAAGCTTTATTGAGAACCATAAAATCCGGATTAGTTTTTAGACTTAAATTTAAGAGACGAAATATTGGCTAGGTGTTTGAGTGAGTATTTGGGAATGTCTTTGATGATATAAGGGTGAAATAAGGCTCAGTAAAGATATTTTCACGTATTGGAAAGCTTGAGCTCATGACCTAAAAGTCTTAGACCAAACTTGAAAACTGGTACAAAAGTAAATCACTAGCGCGTCCCTCAAGCAACACGCATACCTCACTAGAAATCAAAACTTTAAAATTTGAAATTATGATTCATTCACTCTAAAATTGGGGTTAGACCCTTTCTCCACTCAATTTGATCCCCTGAACAAGAATATGAAATCGAATTTGTAAAATATCGGATGAATTTTTAGATATATGAAAATTACTATTCTGCAACTTTCGAGGCACATTGTTGGGCACTTTTGGGTTTGTTTCATACAATTCTAAATTCGATGGAGTAGAATATCTCATTGGCATGTGTGGGTTTAGAATGATTCCTCAGCAATCATCTAATGATTCTTCTAGCTTGTTGGATATATTGATGAAAAAATAAGTTGCAGCCTTACGTATATATAACGTTCACTCTAGCATTGCTCCCATTACTGTGGAGGCTAGTAACTTTGGTCTTTGTATTTGCGAGCTGTGTAAGAATTGGTGCATTATCACTTGAATGTATACTTCTAGAAATATTATTTTGTCGTTTTTGGATGTCCTCTAAAACCAATATTTCTATCAATTTTGTATCTAGTAACCAAAGAATATGAGTCTTGAAATTTTATCCCAACATTGTTCAAGCCTAATCACCACAACTAAAGTTGACATGTCCATAAGTTTTTTCAAGAGATATTCTTTTCCTTAAACATATGTACAAACCTGAATTTGTTATTTCAATTAACAAGTTCATAATCATATTTTACTGCAAAAGCCCCATTATATATGCGATCTCGTGGCAATCTACGTCTGATAACTTTATCGTAAAACTATCTGAGCCTAATTACCAAAACTCAATTTTGCGTATACATTCATTTTTTACTTAAAGGACCATTCTTCTCCTAAAAGATATTAAAAAGTTCCTTATTTGGAATTCCAATCAATAATTCTACAAGCAAACCTCGCTAATTGATCTTTACGGTGCTTCCTCTATCTATCTCAATTAAAGCTTTATATCCATAGAAAAAAGTTGTTGGGCATTTTGATTTTTTCCTATTTTGACTTCTATGAAGTTTATTTCTTTGCTACAGCTGATAAAAATCATTGTTTTAGATAATGCATATGTAGAAAGACTATTTGGTTCTAGTAGATATTTTACTAGATTTTGTTTTCTTTCTATAGTGGAGATATACTATAAAAACCTAGTATATATTCTTTTCTCATAACCACTTACATAGTATATGACAACGAAATTAAAAAGGTTTCTACTTAACAACTTAACATTTACGAGATTTTATTTCTTAATATCTTACACCATACATGAGTGGTTTTCATGAGATTATCTACTACTTTAAATTTTTTACAATTTTATTTTTTCTTTCTGTGCAGGTAAAATGAGTACTCTCATCAACAAGAACAACGTCAACAAGAAGAAAGTGTTATTCATAACATGAACAGCGGGATCGAGAAAAACTATTGTCAAGGAGAAATCATCAACTCCGACAAAATGCAAGTATACAAGGGACTTGACATTGTTACCAATAAAATCAAACACACTAAGAAGCAAGGTGTATCACACTATTTCCTAGGTATGTATATGTTATGACTCAGTCATCATAGCGCCTCCTAGGTTCCACCTACAGACAAGCCAATTCCATACCCAAGGGTACTTGTCCCAACTTTTTAGTAAAAACCAAATCGACGCAATAACAATATATGCTCCGAAACCTACCCAGAACATGGAAGTCAACTGTACAAAGCTACATTGACGCAAGGATATATCATATATGTATATAAATAATCATAATAATATACAAAACTAGGTGTGCACCTAAAAATACCAAACTCTACTGTACAAGGCTGATGTTCGAATAGAAAAGATAGCTATCAACAAGAAAGAAACTATGAAAAATCCAAAGCTGTTAGTGGTCACCAAAAGTTTCTTGAGCACTCCTGAGGTTCCCCTAATTAGCTAACATCACCGGTACCTGGAGCTGCACCATGTGGTGCTACAAAAGTAGGGGTGAGTACCAGAAAAAGCACCTAGTAGGCATCATCAGTCGATCGAGTGAAATAGTTATCATAAATAAAGTCCAAATATATATAACTGTAGAAGTGTAGTAAAACATAGATCATGGCATAGGCATGTCTAGGAACCCTCAAACGACAGGTGAACCAATCAAAATGAAGAACAATGATAAAATGAACTAGCCTAAGTACTGTACATCGATACCTATTAACAAAGACTGCGTAGACCAATAATGCAATTACCTCCAATTGAGGTATAGTGTTATACATGAGTGCAAGGCCCTAGTATCTATTCATGTACACCAATTGAGAATCTTAAGACTAGAAGTTACACTGATGCATAATATAGAATCGATAATCATCAGAGAATCTCTCAGAACCATCACACAATCCTAGAGAACTATCACAGAGCCCACTATCCACATCATCAGAATAAGGGTTAACCACATGTGTGTGTAAGGCCATAGTTTCTAAGCCTGAACACCCCCTGAGCCTCTATAAGCCTAGCAAATACACCCTCGTACAATCAGTGTATGAATAAGTAAGTGGATCTAAGGGTAAGTAATCATTAGCCTCGCCCCAACAATCACAATTCAATCGATC
>JAOTQJ010188272.1:0-23802 GCA_025642045.1 Solanum sejunctum | reverse complement strand
TCAGTGTATGAATAAGTAAGTGGATCTAAGGGTAAGTAATCATTAGCCTCGCCCCAACAATCACAATTCAATCGATCTTCGACCTTGTGCCAGCACGTGGCACCCGATCCATAGTCCTTCGACCTAGCCTCCTGTAGAGCAATCAGTTAAAGCTAGATGGTCTGACTCTCAAAATGGCAGTGAGACGTATAACCCATGGGAGAAAGAATCCTCCTCCCATAACAAATGTGTCTCAACTCAGAATATCAATCACGAGGGGCTTGCCCTTAAATGTTATTAATGGGGTCCTCGACCCAAAATATCAATTACTGGGGCCTAGCCCCAGAAGTGTAGTCAAGGAGGGTCTAGGCCTAAAGTAGCAACAATTGCTTGGAACCCTTTGGAATTGACACCTCGGTCTCGAACACTCATACATGACCATCGGAGACTAGGACCACGGGAAGTGTCACCTAGGGTTAGATACTCGGACATGACCACTGGAGACCTGAATAATAGGGTGTGGCATCTAGGTCATAAAGCATAACATCAGAAAAATTTCCCTCTTTCTCTCTAATCGGATCCTGATCCCCCAATTATATCATCTCTCCCAAGTCACGATCAATAACTCATTCCCAAGGATAAGTAACTCAGAGTAGTCATTAACATCAGTTTAATAGTGCGTAGACCTCAATAATCAGAATAGAATCAGGCTTAGCAGGAAATCAAGCTACAATCTAACCCACCACAGGTAATGAAGATAAAGGTATGGTAATAACAGGGATATCATAAGTTCCCACGTAAGATAGTCCTAGTAGAATCATAGTATGCTCGTAGTTAAATCATGATATAATATAGAATTAATGAATTGCCTCCCTATCTACATACCTATGTAGTAGTAGGTAACACACACTTATACTGCTGCAAGTCAAGTCACTATGTATGCCTGCCCTAGGCTCTAGCTCATACTCGGCCCTTACCAGCCCCCTTTCTATGTAACATAACTCATTGGACGACATTGGTATAATCTAAGCTAACTCCCAAAAGGACAGATAATCAAAATGATATCACCTGCCTCGAATCATATTGTGATCTAGCTTCTATCAAGGATTTCGCCCAAAGGAACCATGTGGCAACCCACTATAATGTGCCTTACTCTAAATAGTGTCATATTTCCCTGGACTAACCCACACATATTGTATCATATATCACACAACTCGGTTAGATGGGAAAATGCAACTAATCCTAGAACATGGTATATCTCTCCAGTCACTAATCAATGAAACAAGTACATAACAGATGATAATAATATATAGGATCATATAAACCACCGAGCAACACAAATTCATTTTTAATCGGGAATTTCTACCAGAAGTACTTAGGAAAGATATAGATAACCACATCCACGTCATGTATATTCATACCAACTAGATATAGATACTAGATACAGTGCATAGGGTAGCATGTAATCATAGGTCAGCCTCAATAGGTAGTATATTCTTGTAGCCTTAGACCACACACACATAAAAGGCAGTTTCAAGCTTAGTGTACATTTTTGTCACATGTTCATAACTCCAACCAAATCCTTTCAAGCCCTTTCATAGTCATATAATGTAAGAACTTAGGTAATATAGCAACTACAACTGATATAACCCTCAATACAATAACTATCATCCTATAACATCAAATATATATATGTACAATACACAAAACACATCTAGCGATATACAACATATACATCATAACTCAATCTATAAATAGTACATTTCTATGTATTCCAACTCAAATATGCAAATATTTCAACTCTTGTATAGGGTTTCGAGAAAGTCTAGCCTAGCAGGCTTTCGACATCTATTGCTTCAAATGTATCTAACCAAGTTGTTCTCCTCAGAGTCTTTTCTTGATGTTTCTCAGCTATTCAAACATAGGTCACAAGATCATTACAATTGATATGGCTGTAAAATCTCAAGAAATGTGTGAAATTAAATCAATTAAGACTAAAATGGGAAAAATTGAGGACCTATGCTTGAAATACTAAATTAACACCCATAAAATAATCCCCATATCACCTAAGTCCATAAAGAGAAACTTAGCCCAAAATGGATCCCAGACGATAGGGAGAAGGCCCCAAAACAAAGTTAAAAAACATTACTAGAAGACTTTCTTTTCAAAACTTTCTCGGTCGAACTTCTCAAAAACCAAAAGGGTTACTGAACACCCAGCATACCACAGTGTCCCTATCGGAACGTTGACCAATTTAGACACAAATTTCTCTTAGTTTAATTAAGAAATGACTAAGATATTGCAATGTAAAGTTTTCATCAATTTTGATATATGATCAGCAAAAGAAACAGGGGTTTTACCTTGAAATATATGTAAAATCCCGAATCTGACTTCACCATGATGTTCCTTTCAAAAATTTGAGACACGTAGCCTTTTGAATCACTCAAATGAAATGAAAAATGAGCTGAAAATTACGGTGCAAAGTTGGAGAAATATACATAATATAATTTGCATAAAACAACATATATATAAAGCCAATGAAACTTGCTGACACGTTGCTGATGCATGGTAGACTCTGACTACACATTGTCTCATCCCTAAAACCTACCACTTGGCTCTCTCTTTTACCACTCTTCCTTCAATCTCTTTTCATCATTTCAGATTCGTCTCAACTCTGATTTTTACAAATAAACTATGTACCCTATAGATTTTGATATTTTGGAAACAATGTTTTAGTCGAAATTGCCAACATAGCTTCCTACAACACAATGATAGTCCGATTTATTTATACACAACTTTTAATGGAAAGCACCCGGGGAATCAAATCATATCCAGATGTCCATGACATCAAATGAAGGGTCGCTCCATACCAAAGTCAACATTTTGGAGCCAACCGTGCTATGAAAATTCTCATCCATTGCATGGTTCCTAAGTGCATTGACTGAGTCAACTATTAATTGATTTCGGCGACCGAATTTGCATTCCACGATATAATAGCACTAGACATGCTCCTAGCCTTATTACACTATTTTGGAGCTAATGGAATTGTTAGAATTCCATTCTGAGGTTATTTAGTATAACTTTACAAAAAACTAATATTACAAATATAACTTCTCGGTTAACTCAAAAATTCCACATAAATCCCGAATAAGCTGACCAATAACCATGTCAATAGAATCGAGGCCACTATACACATGCTCATATCAACATAATAGCAGTAAAATCATATAAATGACCCAAAGGGTCATTAAAATATATTTATTTCTAATAGTATTGATATCGAATGACCATCTAGATAATTTGATAGTAGGAATTATAAAGTCGAGTAAAAATGCATATTATTATTTAAAAAAATTTATTTTAATAAAAATGATGCATGATAAACTTAATTCGATTATGAATATGAGTGAAAAATAAGTATTATTTTCTTTATCAATATTATCTATGATGATCCTATTTTTGCAAATCTCAAGTAATTCAACAATATGTGTGCATGTAGCTAGGGGTGGGGGTATTTGCTTTTTTTAACTGACGTAATTAGTGGATATTATTTCCATTAAAGTTTTTATATAGTAGAAGGAATTTTTAGATACTTTTGTCTCCATAAAGTATTTGAACTTTAGAAATCAACTTCTTAATCTACTTGGGTCACTAATTCCAATGGTTGAATATTAAAATAATTCATATTACGTAATCATACTGATAATTATTTTTAACTAGATGACACATTATAGCTATTAATTTATTTGGATATAGTGCTTATTGAACTTTATTTCCTTTCATATTTTCTATGGTGAAATCGAGCTGGATTCGTACTTCACAGCCAAGGATTTCTGTTTTCAAGCTACTCACTATATAGGAAAGGTTTTGAGATCCAAACGTGTTCCTATTGTTAGAGGGTCAAGTTCATACATTAAAAACCTTATGGAAAATCCTATGTTCAAGTTCAAATATATGTATGATTGTTTCTTCGTTTGGATTGATATAGCCCAGTCGGTCTTGTGCCATAGAGTTCGCATAAGGGTTGATCAAATGGTCAAAGCAGGTATGTTTTATATTTCTTTAGTACACCTGCAAGTCTAATGTATATGAAAGATAACCATTCATAGATCTAAAATTTTTCTTTCATAATTTTGTAAATAATCTTTTTAATTTTCAAATGCATATTCAAATAAATCATGTTATAAAATTTATGTTCAATGCAGGGCTAGTGGATGAGGTGCGACAAATATATTTTTTAGATGTGGACTATACCGTAGGAATTTGAAGTTCCATTTGTATTGATTAAATGGACTCGTATTTGAGGGAAGAAAACAATTTAGACAAGGATGATGAATCGAAGAAGTTGTTTCTTCAATAATCAATTGAAGATATCAAGAGTATGGGGTGAACACTTGTTGATAACCAACATGACCAAATACAGTGATTAATATTTCAATAAATATGGTTGGTGCATCCTATTGATGCTACTGGAGCTTTCTATGAGGCTAGAAAAGATGATGCAGATAAAGCGTGGAGGAACAATGTGTTGAAACCATGTCTGCAAGTTGTGGAAAAGTTTCTCAAAAATGATGATTGCTGATATGGCGATGAGTAGTGAGGATGAATATTTGTAACTTCACTATTGAAATCTAATTGATATGTTTATAATGTCTCCTTTCGAAGACTTCTAGGGGCATAACTATGTAATTCACATATTTCCAATGATTCTTTTACCTGCCTATAAATATATTTATCAATTTAACTAATTGTATACACATATTATCTTTTATCTTTCTATAAATTATCATCACCTTCTTTTAATTTGGTTTTCCTCCTCTTTTGGCTCTAAGTAGAAAAAGATTTAAAATAGTTTATGGATTCTTTGTAGAAGTTTAAGCTAGAAATTACGTAGTATAGATAGTCAAGTTAATGTACCCTTGTAAGCAGAATTATGTGTCTTATTGTGTATTAAGAATAGGAAAAATTATGTATGCAAAAATCAATTTCATGGATAATTTATTGTATAATTAAGAATATACAATCTGTTAATAAGGACAACTTAAGGGAATGCATGTGTACTCTACTAATGTGATCTTTAAGATGTAAGGATTGATCTGATGGGTAAACAAAATGATTTCCTATAAATCCATGCTCTTGGAGTTGATCCATTACTAGATAAACACATCTACTTTTATTTAAATTCGGAAATGGTGAGATAAGAGAGAAGGCTGATAAAATAGTAAGGTAGAATGATATGGCTAATTGATAGAAGAATGATTGGCTAGATCATTTGACTCACTGCGGAAGAATCCCTTAATTCCTACACTCAATTCGCACTGAAAACTATTCTAGGAGAAGCTTGAATCCATTCTGTTCTGATATTGATTGGTCTCGGTATAACTTGGTTTATGCGATACTAGTTCCTGGAAGACTTAACATATCCCCACGTCCTTGTATTATTCGAGCCCCAATTCTCCCTCACCTCACGCCTATCATACAAAATAGGCTTACGGATATAGTAGACTTGCATGCTTCAAAACCCCGAGAACTTCAACTTACATAAATTGTTTTTCTAAGGGCCCAGTGTTATGACCCAAGCCTAGGACCTAGACGTGATACGGGGAACGGGGAACCCAAAGAGACCCTAAACAAGCCTCTTAACACATTATTATACATCCTTACATGCGGAAGCAATTAAACAACAAAAAGAGAATAAAAATAAGGGCATATGGAATAAGGGAAGTCTTTCAAAACATAAACCATCAAAAGAGTAAATGATCAAGCATAATATATAACTTGTTTAACAATACCTCTAAACTTAAAATTGAGCGAGGGTCAAGATTACTTTTTGGGCTCAACCTCATAGTTAAAGAACACAATATAAGAAAGAGAGTCTTTTCTTAACATATAAACCAAAAGATATTGTCCTCGGCGTTGAGGACTCACCATGCTTGCTTTGATAAGATCATACTAGCCATATGGAGGAGGAGGATGTTCAAGTGGAGCTCCGGTTCCTACATTATAACATCATGAAGGAATAGAGTATGCTTTAGTATGCTTGAATGTACTAAATATGTAGGATGCAATACAGCAAGAGGTAGACAACATAATCTGCATGCATAATTTTACAAGAAGTGAGCATATAGCAATATGGCATGCATGAATGATGCTTGTAGTGAAACATATTTGTATAGAACATTTGACATGTGTATGAAGAGACCATCATTAGAAACCAAGGCCTACCACCTCCTTGCCGAGGTGATTGAGGAATAGACCTCCCAATATGGTAGAATAGGCCTACCATCCCCCGAGTGAGGCGATCGAGGTTTAAAGCACCTAACATGGTTGCATGGGCGTACCACCCCCCGAGCTAGGCGATTGAGGTATCTACCTTCATTATGTAGTTTGGGTCTACTACCTCTCAAATGAGGCATGGTAAGCTTTCAACACTATTGATACTTATCATGAAATCAACACATGTATAACTTCCTTTTATCATCATAAAGTAGTTCAAGTCATAGGTTATGCAATGGATCATCAATAGCTCAAGAATCAAAAACCACACATTTTATCAAACACTTAGCAAGTGTGTAATGCTAGTATAAGATCATGCAATTCAAGAGTGAAATCATGCAAGAAAACTTGAACTAAATCAACCCACTAATACTTGGTAATAGCCTTATTCAATACACATTGAAAACCTTCAACAAATCTCAAAGTAAATCATTGATTCACAGCCCCAAACATGCTTAAACAATCATAATTTAATGAAACCGCAACATAGTTCATAGTCAAATTCATAATAAATAAGACCCATAGGTAAATCAACTTAGAAATATGCAATTTATGCCAAAAGAATGTTAGGGAACTATGGGTGAAAGGAAACAATGGTTGAAACCCACGTACCTCAACTTAGGAGAATTCCTTGATGAAGATTAGGATAAAAACTTGAAGCTTGACTGAATTTCTTGAATACAGAAATAAGTATGGAACACTTGATTTTGAGTAAAATATTAGGCTAAGTGTTTGAGAGAGTATTGGGGAATATTGTATGTAATAGGGGTTGAAAAATGACTAAGAATAGGTGCTTTTATTCATGGGGAAGCTTAGGCTCAAGACCCGAAGGCCTTGGAACGAATAAGCAATAACAGGCAAAAAATAACACATCTTCTCGGGGAATTGCATTTTCGGGAAATCAAAATTTTGATATGGTTGCTATATAATCGGGGTTAGACCCATTGCCCAGTATATTTTATCCCATGATCAAGAATGTTAAGTCGGATTTTTTATATCCCCTACAGATTTTGAGATATATAGAAATTATGATTATGGGCCCTTTCGAGGTATATTTTTGGACACTTTTTAGGGTTGTTTCAATATCTTCACCTTAGAAAGATTCATCCTCGAATGTCAAAGAAGCGTACATAAGAAGATTAATCATGGAACAATTCCCCCCCCCCCCCCCCGCCCCACAAGAATGCAATAATGCACTTAAACATCATTTCAAAAAGCTCAACATAAGTATGAAAATCACTATCAACTTATCAACATAAACATGGATGCATGCAAATGACATATAGGGCTAGTAAATGAGACATTAAATCACATAGATGACTTATGATTAGTACCTTAGGCCTTAGTAGAATGTAAGAGATAGGGAATTGCTTTTGCATGTCCGTCTCGGCTTCCATGTGGCAGTTTCAACTTTTTGGTTTCTCCAAAGAACCTTGATGGAAGCAATATACTTGTTTCTTAACCTCTTCACTTACCTACAAAAATGGCTACTGGAACCTCTTTATAAGTCAAATTATCTTCAACAATACCTATAACATCAAGAGGCACAATAGCACTTGGGTCACCCACATACTTCCTTAATATAGACACATGGAAGACTGGATGAACCATATTCATGTCATTAGGCAAGTCCAACACCTAGGCCACCTTACTAATCCTCCTCAATATCCTATAAGTGCCTGCAAATCATGGACTCAATTTACCTTTTTTACCAAAATGAACCACACCCTTCATGGGTGAGAACTTCAAATAAACCAAATCACCAATCCTAAATTCAAGATCCCTTCTCCTCATATCAGCATAGGACTTTTGTCAACTTTGTGTTGTGTTTAACCTTTCCCTAATCAGCTTTACCTTCTCCATAGCATTCATGACCACATCCGGATCCAACAAAGACATTTATCACACTTTAAACCACCCAACCAGGGACCTACAATGTCTGCCATAGAGGTCCTCAAAAGGAAAAATACCGATGCTTGCATGATAGCTATTATTATAAGTAAACTTAATCAATGGAAGATAATCATCCCAACTACCCTTAAAATCCAAAATACAAGCTCTATGCATAACTTTAAAAATTTGGATAGTTCTTTCAGCTTGGACATCCGTTTGATGGTGGAAGGTCGCACCAAGGTTAACTTTGGTACCAAAACCTCTTTGGAAGGACCTCCAAAAGTGTGAAGTGAATTAATAACCAAGAGACAATATGATAGATAAGGACACTCCATGCAATATAACCGACTCAAGAATGTAAAATTTAGCATAGTCTTTGACCACATAGGTAGTCTTGACTATAGGAAATGAGCCGACTTTATCGTTCTGACAACCACAAACCAAATAGAATAAAAAACCTTTCTAGTCTTAGGCAACCTAACCATAAAATCCATGTTAATTTTCTCCCACTTCCAAGTAGGAATCTCTGTACCTTGGGTTAGGCCTTTCGGACTTGGATGCTCAGTTTTAACTTATTGGCAATTATGGAAACTGGATACAAATTTGGCAATGTCCTTCTTCATGCCTCCCCACCAAAAGACACCCCTCAAATCTCTATACATCTTTGTAGAACTGGGGTGAATAGAATAAGAAGAATTATGAGCCTCATCAAGAATCCTCTTTCTCAAGTCATCCGCACTAGAAACATACAACCTACCTTGATACCTTAGGGCAACATCTCCCCCTTGGGAGAAAACCTCCAACTTTACCTCTCTCACCAAGGCCTTCAATTCTAACAAGTAGGGGTCAAGATCTTGCTTTGATTTTACCTCATCGACCAAAAAAGATTTTGAACCATCAATAACCACAACACAACAATTGTCAACCTATTCTAACCTAACCTAAAATCTAGCTAAATGATGAACCTATATAGCCACCTCTTCGCATACATCATCAACATTAGGTAGGCTACCCAAAGACACCCTACACAAAGCATCAACTAAAACATTAACCTTATCAAGATGATAATGCACACTCATATTATAATTCTTAAGGAGTTCTAACTACCTTTGTTGTCTCAAGTTGATATCTTTTTGAGTGAATATATATTAATAACTTTTATCATCTATGAACACATCAACATGCACTCCATACAAATAATGAAGCCAAATTTTAAAGCAAATACCATGGTGGCCAATTCAAGATCATGAGTAGGATAGTTCTTTTCATGCACATTGGATTGTCTAGAAGCATAATCTATCACCTTAGTATTTTGCATCAAAACACAACCCAAAACAATTGGTCAGGCATCACAATACACAATAAACCCCTCCAACCCTCCCGGTAGAGATAAGATAAGAGCGTAGATAATCTTATCCTTCAAGGTTTGAAAATTCTTTTCACATTCATCAGTCCACATAAATTTAACCTCTTATTGGGTCAACTTAGTCATGGGAGAAGCAATAGAAGATAACTCATTCACAAATCTTCGGTGTAACCCGCTAAGTGCAAGAAACTTCTAATGACTGATGGAGTCAAAGGTCTAGGACAATTTTTAATCATTTTCATCTGTTTAATATGCACCTTAATACCATCCCCCGACACCACAAGACCTAGAAAGGAAATCTAATTCAACTACAATTCACATTTTTCACACTTAGAATACAATATCTCTTCCTTCAATTTTTGTAGTTCTACCCTCAAATAGTTCACATGCTCATCCTCACTATGGGAACAAATAAAAATATCATCAATGAAAAGAACAACAAATAAATCAAGGTAAGGTTTAAAGAACCTATTCATATGATCAGTGAAGATAGCCAATGCAGTGGTCAAGCCAAATGACATAACCACAAATTCATAATGCCCATATCTAGTTTAGAAGTTTGTCTTGGGAATGTCACACTTTCTCACTTTTACTTAATGATATCGAGATCAAATATCAATATTAGAGAATTAACTAGCCATTGAAGTTGGTCAAATAGATCATCAATCCTTAGTAAAGCATACTTATTCTTGATCGTGACTCTATTAAGTTGTCGGTAGTCAATACACATCCCAAGAGAACCATCCTTCTTCTTTACAAGCAACACCGCTGCATCCTAAGGTTATTAGCTAGGCTTAATAAAACCCTTCTCCAACAAATCCCTCAATAGCTTTTTTAACTCCTTTAACTCTGCCAGTGCCATATGGTAAGGGGAATAGAAATGGGTTTAGTATCGAGAAGGAGGCCTATGCCAAAATCTATTTTGGTTTTGGGTAGAATACCAAGAGGATCATTAGGAAAGACATCAAGAAACTCATTTCCCATTAGAACTGACTCTATAGGGAGGACTTTGGATTCCACATCCCTAATCCTCACAAGATGAAGAGACACCCCTTTTTAAATTTACCTTTGGGCTTTAATGCAGGAGATAAACCTACCCTTGACCACCATATCATGACTTTCCCACTCAAGTACGAGTTTATGTGGAAATTGGAATTTGACCCTACGAGTTCTATAATCAATAAAGGAATAATATACATGCCACCAATCCATAGCATGAATGACATCAAAATTGACCATATCAAACTTAACAAGATTACAAGGCAATATTTTATGCAAAATGCATATGGGACAATTTTTGTGGACCTTTCTATCAATAATAGATGCACCAATAGGATTAGACACCTCATAAAACTCACACAATAATTTTGGTTCAACATGAAACTTTTTGGCAATGTAAGGAATAACAAAATAAAGAGTAGCACCTGGGTCTATCAATGCATACACATCGAAATTAAAGACTATTAATATACTGATGGTAACATCGGGCACCTTATCTACCCCTTGCCTCCCTTGAAGAGCATAGAATCGATTATGCCGTAAGGCAACACTCGGTTGGCCTCCACTCCACAAATGAACTGCATTTGTACCCCAGCCTTATGGACGCATATCTTTTCCCTTGTTGCAGTTATAAGGGCAATCCATTGCCTTATGCCCCACTTCCGCACAACTATCACAAGTACTAGTATACCTCAAGCATGGGCAACTATGATCCTTGCAACACTTTGGACACATAGCATTAGGAACCACACAACTATCACCTTGGGCCCTTGGGTAGTTATCAAAAACATTTCATTTGTAGCATGTGAGGACCATTAGTCTTAATGAAACCTGCTACCTTTAAGACTTTGGAACCTACCACCAAAACAATCCCCTTTAGCCTCATACCCCCATTTCTTTCTCAAGTTCTCCCCCTCTAAATGTTCGGCATAAGTTATATGGGAAGATCAAACCATGTTACTTGTCAATATTGTGGCATAACATTCTTCATTCACCAAATCGAGTACACCCACCATAAACTTGTTTATTCTTGACCTTGGGTCAGCAACCAAGTGTGGAACATATTTAGAGAGTTGGTTGAACTTGAGTGCAGACTTTCTCATAGTCATAGTTCCTTGGTTTAAATTCATGAACTCCATTATTTTTGCCTCTATAAGCTTAAGAGGGAAGAACCGGTTGAGGAAAGTTGCCATAAACTCCTCCCAAAATGATCATATTATTGTTCCCCTTCTCCATCTTCCATTGTGTATACCATATTTGAGCCACCTCTTTGAGTTGGTAAGCTGCCAACTCTGCCTTCTCCTCCAACCTAACACCCATAATTGCCAACACTTTGTAGACTTCATTAACAAATTCTTAAGGGTCCTCACCCATTTCAGACCTTTGGTACTCTGGTGGGTTCATCCTCATAAAGTTCCTAACAAGATATGATAGAGTATGAGCATGAGGGGCTTGGGCCCCCTGATGCCTTGATTAGCCATAGATTGAGCTAGTAAGGTTAGAGCATCCAAGAGTTCTCCATGAGCCAGTTGTTCCTCGGGTGTGAGGGCTTTTCTTCCTATTTTGTTAGGAATGATCTATAAGTGGCAAAGAACACTCATTAGAGGGAAAACCTTACTTAACTTCTATAGCATGACATAGATCACGAAGAAGGGAAACAATTCCTAAACCATCTCATAGCCTTTTACTCATAGTTGTGGTGCATAACATAACCATGAATACGACTCTAATCCACGCGGTGTGTTGGATGCTGATGACTATCAACAACCTAGTGCTCTGATACTAAGTTTATCATGACCCAATCCTAGGGCATAGGTGTAACACGACGAATGGGTAATCCGAAGGGACCCTAAATAAGCCATTTAGCATATCGTTACATATCCTTGGTCATGAAAGAAATTAAGCAACAATAAGAGAATAAAAATAGGGGCATTAGGGCTAATGGAGGTCTTTCATAACATAAACATTCAAAAGAGTCAATGCTCGAGCATAATACATAATTTATCCGATCACACCTCTTAACTTAGAATTAAGCAAGGGCCAAGGCAACCTTTCGAGCTCACCCTCATATTAAAAGCATACAATATAAGAAAGAGAGTCTTTGCTTAATAGATGAACAAAAAGATATCATCCTCAGAGTTGAGAACACACTATACTTGCTTTAAGAAAATCCTACTAGCGACGTAGAGGGGACGATGATCAAGTGGAGCTTGGATTTTACATGGTAATATCATGTAGGCATGAAGTATCTGTGAGTTCATTTAAATGTACTAAGTGTGAAGGATGCAATTAAACAAGAGGAAGGTAGCATAATCAAAATATGTATTTCAGCAATAAGTGAGCATATAGCAATATGGCATGCATAAATGATGCTTGTAGTAAACATATTTATGTAGAACATATGACATACATAGGAAGAGACCATGGTTAGAAACCAAAGCCTACCACCTCCTTCGCAAGATGATTGAGGTATATACCCCCCAATATGGTAGCATGGGCCTACCACCCCCCCAACCAAGGTAATAGAGTTATAAAACACCCCCCTCCCCAACATGGTTGCACAGGCCTACAACACCCTGAGCTAGTGATTGAGGTATATAGTGCACAATATAGTAGTTTGGGCCAACCACCCCCCAAACGAGGCGTGGTCAACTTTCAACACTATAGATACTTTCTGTTAAATCAACATATGTATACCTTCCTATCATCATCGTAAAGTCATTCAAGTCATAGTTCATATAATGGATTCATGAATTGCTCAAGAATCTAAAATTGGATATTTCATCAAACACTTGGCGTGTGTGTAATACTAGTATAAGATCATGCAATTTAAAAGTGAAATCATGCAAGAAAACATGAAGTAAATCAACCACCAAAACTTGGTTATACCCTCATGCAATACATTTTGAAACATCAAATCTTAAAGTAAATCATTGATTCATACCCTAAAACATGCATAAACAGTCATACTCTAATGAAACCCAATATAGTTCATAGTCAAATTCATAACAAATAAGACCCATATGTAAATCAACCTAGAAACATCCAATTTATGAAAAACAAAGCTAGGGCACCATGGGTGAGAGGACCTAATAGTTGAAACCCACATACCTTAACTTTTGAGAATTGCTTGATAAAGATTGAGATGATAACTTGAAGCTTGATTGAATTTCTTCAATTTGGAAATGAGTTTGGAACCCTTGATTTTGAGTGAAATATTTAGCTAAGTGTTTGAAAAAGTATTGGGGAATATCTTGTATGATGTGGGGTTGAAAAATGACTATGTGTATGTGTTTTTATGCATAGGGAGACTTAGTACCAAGACCCAAAGGCCTTGTACCGAACAAGAAATAATAGGCCAAAAATAACATCAATTTGCTCTCTGTCGCGTCGCACAAAGAACGCGAATGGTTTCTCTTCATTGTATTTTTAGGAAAATAAAATTTTGATATAGTTACTCTAAAATAAGGGTAGACCCATTCCCTACTCTATTTTTCCCCTGATAAACAATATGATGATAGATTTTTGATATCACGCATAAATTTTGAGTTATATAGAAATTATGATTATGGACATTTTCTAGTCATATTTTTGGGCACTTTTTGGGGTCGTTTCACCCAACCAAGCGCAATACCAAAGTACAAGTACAAGTCTTTGATTTTTATATAACGAATGTCTAGGTCATTTTCTCTACTTTATTGTAATTTCAAAAGTTATAGCTTTTCTGTAGCAACCGAACATAATTCTTAACTTCCTAGAACTAGTAGTGCGGTCTCTTCGTTGTTCATTTGAGTTTGGTGCAATTTTTTTTCTTTTGGAGTTGTAGAAAATTGAATGGTTGACTATGGACAAAGATGGCCTCAAAATGTAATTTTTGTTGTTTTATTAACTTTTAAACGTTATGTTTGGTCTAAAGGGATAGTTCATTCCAATGTGGATTCGTGATTCATTTCGAGCATTGTCGCTTATGGATTAAATAGAGTTTCTTTGTGGGACCTATTTTTTCGGAATGACCTCAATTGGAAATTTTGACATCCCCATTGAGTCCATAATTCTAAATTTGATGGGGTAGAATATCTCGTTAGTATGCGCGGGTTTCAAATGATTCTCGAGCAAGCATCTGATGATTCTTCTAGATTATTGGATTAGTTGATGAAAAAATATGTTGTAGTATGACTTGTATATAATATTCACATAAGCCTAGCTCCCTCTGTAGTGGAGGCTAGTGATTTTGGTCTTTGCATTCGCGAGCTGTGTAAAAATTGGTGCATAATCACGTGAATGCATACTTTTAGAAATGTTATTGTGTTCTATTTGCATATCCTCTAAAAATGAATATTTCCATCGATTCTGTATCAAATATCCTAAGAATATGCATCTACAAATTTTATCCTAAAATTTTTCAAGCCTAATCACCGTAATTAAAGTTGACATGTCCGTAAGATTTTTCAAGACCTATTCTTATCCTAAAAGGTATGTACAAACCTGAATTTGATATACCAATTCATAAGTTGATAATCATATTTTACTGCAAAAGCCCACTTATGTATGCAATCTTATGGCAATGTTCTTCTAATAACTTTATCCTAAAATTATTTGAACCTAATTGGTAAAACTCAATTTGGCTTATTCATTCATTTTTGTTCTTTAAAAGACCATTCTTGTCCAAAATGCTATTGAAAAGTTCTAAATTTAGAATTCCTATCAATAATTCCACAAACACATTTTACTATAAAAACCTAGTGTATTTTCTTTTCTCATAACCACTTACATAGTATATTACATCAAAATGAAGAAGGTTTCTACTTATCAACTTAATATTTATGAGATTTGATTTCTTAATGTTTTACTTCATGATGAGTGGTCTACATAAGATTATCTACTACTTTAAGATACTTAAAATTATATTTTTTGTTTGTTGTAGGTTAAATGGGCACTCTCAGCAACAATAACAACGCCAACAAGAAAAATTGTTGTTCATAATAGGAGCAATGGGATCAGAAAAAACTCGTCTCTCCATGAACTTTGCCCAAATTCAAGTATAGAAGGGACTTAACATTGTTACCAGCAAGATCACACACACTGAAAAGCAAGGTGTATCACACTATTTTCTAGATATACATATTTATTCCTAATGGCATTGATATCGAATGGATATGCAGATAATTTGATAGTAGGAAGTATAGACTTGAGTAAAAATGCACATTCTTATGTAAAATTACTTATTTTAATAAAATTGACACCTGATAAACTTAATTCAGTTATGCATATGTGTGAAAAATAACTATTATTTTCTTCATCGATCTTATCTATGATGATCCCATTTTTGCGCATCTCAAGTAATTCGACAATGCGTGTGCATGGAGTGAGTTGATCTTAGGCATATTTATATGCCTAATTAGCCAATAAGCTCATAAATAGTTCAGAGGACAAATTAATATATTCTAGGCATTTGAGTGTCGTTTTCTCTTATTTTGCTGATGTGAGGCCAAGTGCGCTTTTTGATTGTATTTCTGCAATATTTGGCGTTAATTGGGAAGTTTGGGGTTAAACCCAAACTCAATGGAAGAGCATAGTCTGAAACTTGGAGAGTGAAGATCAGTAGAAGCAACTAAAATACCAAAAATCTATATGGAAGATATGCAAACAAGGTTGTGGAAGCTGTAAAATGCAAAAAGGCACGGAACCTAAGGAGGTGCCAGGTACGCATCGTAGACCTATTCAAAATTATATAGAGGTGTCTATTCAGCAATTTAAGTGAGAGTATAGTAAAACAAGGGGTCTGTGTCGCAGACCTGAGGACACGCGAAACTGAGGACCCAATGTGAAAAAGTCAAAAATAGGATCATTACTATTTCTTTATCTTAGACTTTAGATTTTATTATTGTATTGACGCAAGAAGTAATGTATACGCGAAGGAGAACAAATTTCCACCAATTGTTTGGTTAGTTTGATCTTTAGATTTTTGTTTTGGATGATTTCCTCTTCATTCATAATGTATTCCATGTCCATGAGTGGCTAAGCCTCCATATTCTAGAGTTATAGCCATAGACTATGTGTAGTTCATAACTTTGGACATCTATGAATGATTTCTGTTGATTATTACTATATTATTTGTATATATACTTCAAAGTCTAGCCAACTAAGGAGTAAACTTGTTGTTCACTCTAGATTCAAGAGATGTTGGAGTGATAGAACACAATAGCATTGGGAGATTATTCAATACTAGGAAAATAGGTTGATTCGTGTAAGGGAGACCTGTGACAACTACCCTTACACCTTGCTTAGTTCACATATAGGAAGATAGCTTTAATGCATTTTTATTGGTCTATTTATCTCCACTCAATGATTTAGTTAGATAGTCAATAATGGTAAGCTGACAGAGGCGTGCAACCCTATTCAGGTACATTAAACATCGTGAATCAGTAATTAGGAAACCAGACATAGAGAGATATTGTTAAGACTAGACAGATTCATAACAGTAACAACCATAGAATTGCACCTTTAATTGATATCTTGTGTGAAAGGCATCTTAGATTATCAGAAGTTGTTTGTTTTACAATTTATTTTCTATCAAACAACAACTATTTTCACTGAAAGCACCATAAACATGATAACCAAGAGAAAGAGCTAATTACTATCAAATCCCTTGGGTTCTATAACTGGGCTCCTTAATTAGGGCTACTGTATTACTTGTGAGATAATGTACACTTGTGTTTGGTAGGGAGGCAACATGTTTTTGGTTTCGTTGTCAGCAATTTGAAACAATTTGGTTCATTATTAAAGTTATCTTGTTTTGTGATGATCGCTACATTTGATCTTAGAGGTTGTTTTAGTAGGGATTTCAGTTTTAAGCTGGAAGATCAAGACTCTTGTTTTCGTCATTCAAAGAGGAGGGCAGGAGTTTTGTTTGAAACAACACTAATTAAATTGGTTAAGCTGGAGGATCAACAGGATAATAAGGTGGAGGTTGATCCTGTTATAGAGAACATGGAAAATAACAACCCACCTGCACCAGTAGCACTGACTGCAGATACAACACCAGCACCGAGGCAAGTAAGGAATGTAGCAATCTTGAGAACTACAAATGCTCTGAGTTGTATTGTCAAGCCTAGGACTGGTGTTTAGTGGGAGCTCAAACAAAACATAGTCCAATTGCTACACTCTACTGAGTAATTCACTGGGCTTCCTCACGAAGATCCGCAAGTCCATCTTCAAAATTTTCTTAAGATCACTAATACTTTCATTCCGATAGGGGTGAATTATGACTACTTGAGGATGATATTGTTCCCCTTTTCACCATTGGGGGAAGCATGAAGGTTGTTATAAATTGAGCCACTGAACTCTTTAGCATCATAGGATGATTTGGCCCAAAGGTTTCTTACCAGATTCTTCTTATTAGGTGAGACAACTAAGTTAAAAAGTAAGATCCTGAGCTTCAAGTAGAGAGTTGGGGAGAATCTATATCGGGCATTGGATAGGTTCAAAACTCTATTGATAAATTATCCATACTATTGTCAAGCTAATGAGGTATTGGTCCACACCTTATTTGAAGAGTTGGAACCCAATACCAAGTTTCTTCTTGGTTGAACTGTAGGGGGTCAAGCATTGGAAAAGACATATGAAAAATTAGATGCTCTTCTAAAAAAAATTACTCAGGGCAACCCAGAGTGGAATGGAGGATCTAGCAGGCCAACAGTGACAAAAGAGGCTGGTGTCTTAGAGATTGATGCTATAACTAGCTTGCAGGACCAAATGTTAGAAATGCAGAACATGATAACGACGAACTTTCATAACCTGTTGGTTGGGTCAAAAACAACAGGTTCTATTATTTTGTAGGTTAGAAGCAAGCCCCCTTGAATATGGTATAATAACAACTGTCGAGTTGGTATGATGTATGTGGGGGAGTAGCTCACATGACTGAATCTTGCGGATCTAATCTTGAGGTAGTAAACTTTGTGGGCAATGCTAATAGAGGAGGCTATCAAGGATTCATAAACACTTATAACCCGAATTGTAGGAACCACCCAAACTTCTCATGGGGTGGCAACCAACAAAATCACAAGCCATCGCAACATAGACCACAGGGTAGAAATGAATATCAAAATCAGTCTGTCCAACAACCTTCAAGGCAGGCTAATCCGAGTAACATGACTAACAGTGAGGTGCTGAGAGAGATCTTAGCCAATCAGAATAGGTAAGAATAAAAACTCCAAAGGAATAAATAAGATGTTCTGAACATAGAAAAGTAGTTGGGACAGTTAGCCACTTTAATAAATTCCAAGTCTTAAGGAGGCTTGCCAGGAAACACTGATCCCTGCCCAAAACAAGTTAATGTAGTCAACACACAGAGTGGGAGGCCTTTAATGAAAATGATTCCCAAGCAGAAGAACGGGGAGGAGAAAAATGCTACACAGGACACTGAGGGTGGTAAACCCATCCCAACTCCTGACGAGGCTACCCCATTACCAAAATCTCCTCCTCCTTCCGACAAAAGCTCAAGAAGAAAAAGGAGGATGACTATCTTTAGAAATTCATCGGACTACTAAAACAGATATAAATTAACTTACCATTGATTGATATTTTGTAGGGGATCCTAAAATATGCTAAATATGTCATGGACATCATTGCGAATAAGACCAAATTGGTAGAGTATGAGATTGTGGCATTGAAAGAGGCCTACAGCTCCAAGATTCTCAACAAATCACACTTGCCTGTAAAAAGCTTCATTGCACAAGTAACTATTGGGAACTATATGAATGCTAAAGGCTTGGGTGATCTTGGGGATAGCATAAATCTCATTCCCACATCTATGTACCTAAAGATAGGGTTGGGAAGGTCGAAGCCCACAACTATTGCATTGCAGCTAGCCGATCGGTTAGTGGCAAGGCCAAATGGAGTGATGGAGGACATATTAGTCCAAGTGGGGTCTCTAATGCTCCCCGTGGACTTTGTCATCCTAGATTTTGACCCTGACTCAGAAGTCCCATTTATACTCGGGCACCCATTCTTGGCCAGAAGAGGGGAGTTGATTGATGTTGCAGTAGGGAGGCTCACCATGCGAGCCCATGCTAAGGTAGAAGTGTTTGACGTCTGTAGGGAAATGAAACTACTAACTGCATATAAGGATCTAGTAGCTATCACGATGATAGACACTACAATAGTTGTGAACCAGGTTAATATTGAAGACCAACTGGCTAGGGTACTGCTAAATCAAGGGCTAGTGGATAATGATGAGGCCCGAGAGATTGAAAGTGTGTTAAATTTTTACAAATGTAAGTATGTTGAAAAAGATGAATAAACCTTTGAACATGGTGTTGGTACCATCTCCCAAACCCTCAGTGGAAGAATCTCCTAAGTTAGAGTTGAAGTAGCTACCATCACATCACAGGTATGAATTTCTTGGAAAAAATAATACAATACCTATAATCTTGTTTGCTTCCTGGTAGAAGAAGCTATTGCAGTGTTGAAGAAGAGAAAAGGAGCCATGGGATGTTAGATGTCTAACATCCATAGAATCAACCAAGCTCTCTACATGTACAAAATATTCATGGAGGAGGGCCACAAGCTGGTAGCTCAACCACAGAGGAGGCTAAACCCAATCATGAAAGAGGTAGTAAAAAAGGAGGTTATAAAGAGGCTGGACATAGAGATCATCCTCCCCATATAAGACAACAAGTCAGTAAGCCCTATACAATATGTCTCTGAGAAGGGTAGGATGACAGTTGTCACCAATAAGAAAAACGAGTTAATTCAACAAGGACGGTGATGGGGTGGCGAATCTGCATGGACTATAGGAAACTAAATGATGCCATAAGGAAATATCATTACCCTATACCTTTCATCAACCAAATGTTCAATAAACTAGTTGAGAAGGAGTACTATTACATCATGGATGGATACTCCAGGTACAAGCAGATCACCATTGCACCCAAAGACTAGGAAAAGACAACTTTCACTTGCCCATACAGGACGTATGCCTTCAAGCGCATGTCGTTCGGGTTGTGGAATGCACTAGACACATTCCAAAGGTGAATGATAGTGATCTTTCTTGATATGGTAGAGATCTTTATGGAGGTATTCATGGATGATTTCTCTATCTTCAGGGAATCATTTGAGAGTTGCTCGTAGAATTTAGACAGAGTGCTAGCGAGATATGAGGAGACTAAACTTGTTCTTAAATAGGACAAATGTCACTTCATAGTTAAGGAGGGGATAGTGTTAGGCCACAAAGTGTCCACGAAAGGGTTGGAGGTAGACAAAGCGAAGATACAAGTTATCGACAAGCAGTCATGTGGACTTCTCTGGTAGGTTTATTAAAGACATCTCAAAGATCGTAAAGTCATTGTGTGCTTTATTAGAGAAAGAGGTACAATTTTATTTTGATAAATCTTATTTGCAGGTGTTCAAAACATTGAAGAAAAAGTTAGCGAATGCTCTGATTTTTGTAGCACCTTATTGGGATATCTTGTTCGAGCCAATATATGACACCAGTGATACAATAGTGGGGGCGGTACTGGGGCAGCACAATGATAAACTCTTTCACTCCATATACTTTTCCAACAAGACCTTAGATGTAGCATAGAGTAACTATACAATTACTGAGAAGGAAATGCTGGCATTGTTCTATGCATTTGATAAATTCAAAGCTTATTTAGTGGGAACCCTAGTGCTGGTGTTCAAAGGTAAATTGGCAGTGAAGTATTTGTTCAACAAGAATCATACCAAGCTGTGCTTATCTTATTGCTCAAAGAGTTTGACATCGAGATTTTAGATTTGAATAGGAGTTAAAACCAGGTTGCTCATCATCCATATCGTCTGGAGATAAATGCTCACATAGGTTAGACACTATAAATCAGAGAAGAGTATCTAGATGACTAGATTTTAGCCAACTAGGTACAATAATTACCATGATATGTTAACATTGTAAGTTACTTTATAAGTGGTGTGTTCCCACCTGATGCAACCTATTAGCAGTAGAAGAGGTTGGCCCATCGTGCAAAGGCATATATCTAGGATGAGCCGTACCTATTCAAGTAAAGATCTGACCACATGGTAAGAACATGTATTCTAGAGCTAGACATGAAGCAAAATATGGAGAGATGCCATACCTCCACATATGGAGGCCATCATAGTGGTGGTCAAACAACACACATGGTATTGCAATCTGGTTTCTTCTGGCTTACCCTATTTAAAGATGTAGTTTAATTCTCTAGGGACTATAAGCTTGCTAGAATATAGGCGCTATATCCTGGAGGTTGAGATGCCCTTAAACAACATTCTGGAAGTGGAGATCTTCGATGTTTGGGGCATTGATTTTATGGGTCCATTCCCACCATCATTTGGTTGCTAGTATATTCTGGTAGCTCTGCACAACATTTCCAAGTAGGTAGAAGTAGAAGCCATTCCAACCAATGATGTGAAGGTGGTGAGCAAGTTCGTTCAGAAGAACATCTTCACTCAGTTTTGTACACCAAGGGCCATTATCAGTGATGACAGTACCTATTTTTAAACCAAACTGTGAAGAACTTGCTAACAAAGTATGAGATATGGCATAGCGTATCCATAGTATTCCATCTCTAAACTAGCGGATAGGCGGAGGTGTCCAACTAGGAGGTGAAACAGATATTGCAAAAGGCCCTGAGTTCCACCCTAAAAGATTAGGCAAAAAAACCAGATGAAGCATTATGGGCATATCGGACTACCTATAAGACCCCAATCAGAAACATTCTTTATAGGCTATTTTATGGCAAGGCATGTCATTTGCATATAGAGCTCGAGTATTAAGCATATTAGGTGATTAAGAAGCTGAATCTTGACCCTGCGCTCGCTGGAAGGAAGACACTAGAACAATTAGAGTAATTGGATAAATTCCACCTCCAATCATATGAGCATGCTAAGCTCTACAAGGAGCAGACAAAGAAGTGTCACAACAAACACATAATCAAGAGCAACTTTGAGCTGGGTGATGTGCTATCAATTTGTATCACATTTGGTGTAAAATAAGGGATTTTATGAGTTCTTAAAGCTACTTTTTAGTGTTTTGATGTGTTGTTGTGTTAATATTGCAAAAAAGTTAGGTTGGCATTATTTTGAAAAAAAGTTGAAGATTTTGCTGAAGCATAGGCTATGAGCCCTTCTACGAGTCGTAGATTGTGTCATAACAGGAATCAGAGACCAAAAGTCAAAAATCTGCCAAATGAAGGTCACCCTTAATAGCCCAGCCTACGAGTCGTAGCATTAGAAAGCCAATGTCAGAGTAAAAACTAAAGACCATGACTATGAGACTAATAAACGAGTCATAGCTATAGTAAGGACTCATACCTATGGGTCATACCAGTTCAGTCTAACATTCCAAGAACCTAATATGAGACCTCGCTTCGACTTGTAGGCCAGCCTATGAGTCCTAACTGTGAAATTTATTAGATACCAACTATCCTTTCTTCATAATTCCTATGGTTGTTGTAAATACTATAAATAGTTTAAGTTAGATTTTTGAATGGAGTTCGAACAATAGACATTTCTCTATTACATTTTGAAGCTTTTCTTAGGTTTCTAGAATAGATTATTGTTCTCTTTGGGAAATCCATTTTGGGGATTGCAAATCTTACTTTGTACTCAATATTGATCAATTAAACTTCTGGGTTTGCAACTTGTGGTTCTTATGTCCTTCATTTTTATTGGTGAAACTCTTAACTATGTATATTATATGCATTTTGTGTGTTTTATCTTAGCCAAGAGTAGCTAAACACCCACAACTTGGGGTTTTGGTAATCATGGGTAGTTGACTTGACATGACGTAGGTTTTGTGCATGTCTATGATTGGGATTTTGCATGTATTGTTTGTTTCCCTTCATGATTAAGATTTTTTGGTGGTGGCCAACACCATACCTTGCCTACTATCACGATCCCGACCAGGTAGTAATAAATAGGAAAAAGGAAGTAGATGACAGGATTTAGTTGATATTTCCCCATCTAATCGACCAGCCCTAACGCAGGGTAGGTTGACTGGGACAATAGGCAACGGTTACTTGGACACCATGGTGACCGACAAAGCAACATGGTGAAATATGACATTCACCATCACAAGAGAGATAGAAGAACCTAGGCTACCATTCTGCAAGTAATTCACTAATCAAAGTTAAGTTACCTAGGGTAATTGAGTCAATGATCCCTAGGGAACACAACTCCCAAGTTGTCCCCAAAATTGAGTGTTTTCCCAAATTTTAATTAGTGTTCATTTTAAGTTATCTCTGAATCACAACAACCCCCCCCCCCCCCCCCCCCAC
>JAOTQJ010188263.1:0-21948 GCA_025642045.1 Solanum sejunctum | reverse complement strand
GGCTCTCCTCCCTCTTGTGTTAGGCATGATCTAGCATAACAAAGAACAATCATTAGGGGGAAAACCTTACCTTAACTCTGCATCACAACTTAGAACATGAAGAAGAGAAACATTTCCTAAAATATCTCACAGCCTCTTACTCATAGTTATGGTGCACAAAACAACCATGAATAAGACTCTAATAAATGTGGTGTGTTAGATGCCGAGGATGTAACAACCTAGTGCTCTGATACCATCTTTGTCATAACCTAAGTCTAGGGCCTAGACGGGATCGACAAATGGGGAATCCGAAGGGACCCTAAGCCTCTTAGAATATTATCACATATCCTTGGTCCTGAAAACAACTAAAATAACAACAAGATATAGTAAATAGGGATAACCAGGGCTTAGGGACATCTTTCATATCATAATCAACAAGAGTCACGAGAGAATCAAAACTCATAGCATAAATACATTCGATGTCCAACAACACCTCTACTAGATAGAAAAGAGTGGGGGCCACGACAAGCAACCATGATCATTCTCATAGTCAAAGTATACAATAAAGAAAGATTGTCTTAGAACATAGCATGAGAAGTCTTAGAATATAGCATGAGATCATAAATGTCATCCCCTGAATGGAGGACACACCAACAAGCTAGAGAAATCGTACTAGCCACGTGAAGAGGGAAGATGACCAAACGATGCTCCAGTTCCTACATGGTAACATCATATAGGCATAGAGTATGTGTTAGTATATTTGAATCTACTAAGTATGTAGGATACAATGCAACAATAAATAGGCAACATAGTCAAAATGCATAATCATAAACAATGAATAACATACTAACAATATGACATGTATGAATAAGACTTGAAGTAAAACATGCTTATATAGAACATATTATGTAGGTAAGAAGACACCATCATCATAGACCAAGTAACTAGTACTCGGAATCCAAGGCTTACCACCCTTTTGGTAGTGGTCGAGGTTTCAACCCCCTCAACATGGTTAATGGATATCATACCCTCCATTATAGTGGTCAAGGTATCAACCCCTCAACAAAGTTAATGGACATCACACCCTCCATCATAATGGTCAAGCTATCAACCTCTCAACAAGGTTAATGGACATCACACCCTCCATCATAGTGGTCAAGGTATCAACCCCTCAACAAGGTTATCATCAGCATACAACATTATAGAAACGTACCATGAAATCAACACATATACAACACACTTTCATCCTCATAAAGTCATACATCTCATATGCCAATCATTAGACCTTCAACAAATCAAGAACCATAATCCGAACATCTTATCAAACACTTGATTAGTGTGTAATGCTAGTGTAAAACCATGCAATTTAAGAGTGAAATCATGCTAGAAAATTCAGTATAAAACCATCAATAGATAATTGGTAACACCTCAAGCAATACACATCAAAACCATTCATCATAGCTCACAATAGATCTTAGATTCATAGATTAAAACATGTTAAAACAGTCACAAATTCCTAAAACCCCAACATAGTGTGCAGTGAAATTTATAATAAGTAAGACCCATGAGTAAATCAACTTTAAATTATGCAATTTTAGGTAAAAGGAAGCTTAAGCATCATGTGTGAAAGAAACCCATGAAAGAAACTCGCATACCTTAATTTTTGAGAATCCTTGATGAAGGTTGGAAATGGAGACTTGGAGCTTGATTGAATTTCTTAAATCCAGAAGTGAGTTTGGAACCCTTGATTTTGAGTGAAATAATAGTTTAAGTGTTTCAGAGGTTTTTGGGGTATCTTGTATGATATAAAGGTGAAGTACAAATAAGTATAGGTATTTTCATACGTTGGAATACTTCGGCCCAAGACTGAAAAGCCTTGGACCGGACTAAAAAAAATTGAACAAAAAATACAATAAGGCGTGTCGCGCCAAGAATGCGCCTGGACACTGAAATTTGCAAACTTAGGAATTTACAATTTGTCTACGGTTATTGTAAAATTGGGTTTAGACCCATTCCCCCACTCAATTTGGAACCTTGATCAAGAATATGAAGTCAGATATTTGAAATAATGCGCGAATTTTTAGATATATAAAAATTATGATTTCATGCATTATCGAGGCAGACTTTCGAGCACTTTTTGGAGTATTTCATTTGTTTTCTTTTGAGTCAGCTTGGTGAGTAGGGATGAAATAGAGGAGAAATCTTTTACAAACCTTCTATAATATTCGACTAGGTCCAAGAAACTCCTTATGTTAGTAGGAGTCAGTGGCCTTGGCCAATTTCTCACCACTTTGATTTTTTTAGATCAACTTTGACACCATCACTTAATACTACATTCCAAAGAAAGGCAAACTCACTTTGTCAAAACTCATACTTATCAAATTTTATTTAAAGCTTTTGCTCCCTTAGGGTTTGCAATACCACCCTCAAATGCTCCATATATCTTTCTCACCTTGGGAGTAGATTAGAATGTCATCAATGAACACCACTATGAGCATATCAACGTAGGGTTGGAATACCCTCTTCATGAGGTACATGAATATATCTGGTGCATTAGTGAGGCTAAATGACATCATTACAAACTCAAAGTGACCATATCCTATTCAAAATATTGTCTTAGGAATGCCACTTTCCTTCACCCTCAATTGGTGATACCTAGATCTCAAGTCAATCTTGGAGAAGTATGTATCTCCTTACAACTGATCAAACAAATCATATACCCTTTTGAGTAGGTACTTATTCTTGATAGTGACCTTGTTAAGTTGTCGATAATCTATGGACATATGGAGTGACCTGTCTTTCTTCCTCTAAAAACAACTAGAGTACCCCATGGAGACCTACTAGGCATAATGAAACCCTTCTCCAAAAAAAACCTTCAACTACTCCTTTAGTTCTTTCAACTTCGCAGGAGCCATTTTATATGGAGGTATTGAGATAGGTTGAGTGTCAAAAAGAAGGTCTATATTTTTCCAAAGTCTATTTCCCTTTTAGGAGGAATACCTGAAAACTCATATAGAAAGACATCGAGAAACTCATTCACAATGAGGACCAACTCAAGGGATGGGACTTTAGAAGTGACATCATTAACTCTTACTAAATGATAAATGCACCCTTTATAAATCATTTTCCAATCTTTTAAGAAAGAAATAATCCCACCCATACATGAAAGGTTACTACCCTCCTACTCAAGAATTGCCTCATTTGGGAATTGGAACTTGACTCTACATGTTCTACAATCGATGGGGGTGTGCAACCAATCCATCCCATGTATTACATCAAAATCAACCATGGAAAGCTCAACTAGATCACAAGAGACCACTTTATGCATAATAGAAATAGGATACTTTTTGTAAACTCTTCGGTCAATAATGGACTCTCCTATGGGGTTACTTATTTCATAAGGCTCATGAAGGACTTTAGGACCTGCATGAAATTTATTACTGAGAAATAGGGTAACAAATGACAAATTAGCTCCCTAGTCTAATAAGTCATATGCATCAAAATTAAAAATTCTCAATATACCGGTGACAATATCCATAGCCTCTTCAACCACTTTACGACCATGGAGAGAATAAAAACGGCCAGTCCTTGAGGCACCATGAACTTTCCCACCTTAGGCTTGGGGCTTTGTGTTGTTGGTTCTACTATCCTTGGCATGATACCTAGGCTTCCCACCTTTGAAACAAGCATTTGATCTAGCTAAGCACTCTCCCTTGTGGAGCCTTTCACACTTAGCGCATTTTAGGGTTTGAAGCTTGGAAGCTACCGCCTAGTCCTTAGTAGTCCGGGGAGGGGGAGTGTTGGTAGACCATTTTCCACCTTGCTTTTGCCACCTTGGAACTTGTAACCTCCACTCCTTTAGTAAGAATAGCCCCTACCATCAACTTGAGTCCTTTTGGAATTTCTTGATCTTTCCCTTAGCCTCTCCTCCTCTATTTGCTCCGTATAAGTCATCAATCGGTAGATATACATATCCTTTACTAACATGGACATCTTACAATACTTTGGACACTAATTGGGATATGCCAACGATGAACTTGGTCATACGGGCCCTTGGGTCCACAACCACGAAGGGAGCATACTTAGAGAGCTTAGTGAATTTGAGGGTGCACTCCCTCAAACTCATGGATACTTGCTTGAGGGTAATGAATTATTGGAATTTGGCCTCACGTAGGTCAATTGAAAAGAACCAATCCATGAAGGCACACTTGAACTTTCCCCATCCAATGAGACTCCCTTATTGGCCCCTCTCATCCACCTGTTTCTCATACCATATTTTGGCTACCCTTTTGAATTAGTAGGCTATGAACTTGGCATTCTACTTTGAAGGGATACCCATGGCCGCTACTATTCGATAGGCCTCATCAATAAAGTCAATGGGGTCTTTTTCCATCTTGGAACCATAAAACTTTGGAGGGATTATCCTTATGAAGTCTCTCACTCAAGTGGTTGGAGTAGGTACTTGGGGAGGAACAGTGATCGCCCAATTAACTTAGTTGGCGAATGCTTAGGCCAATATAGTGAAGGCGGCTTATAACTTTGTGTGAGACACCCTATCATCTTGTTGAAGTGGAAGGACTTGTTGTTTGGGAGTGACTCTTTTAGCGAATCTCTTCTTGGTGTCATGATCTAGAAACAATTAAAGAGGTCATCTTAGTGATAGGAAAAACCTTATTTGACTCTGCAGGCACGACATGAAGAAGAAAGAATGTAAGACTTTCCTAAACCATCTCATAGCCTCTCACTCAAGATAGTGAGACACTTCATAGCCTTGAATGAGACTCTACTCGATGTGGTATGCATAGATATCCAAGGACCAATTTAAAACCTCATGCTTTGATATGAAGTTTCTAATGACCCGACCTAGGGCCTAGTCGTCACAAGGCAAATATGACGCTGGAAGGCACCTCATCTAAGTCATCTTTAATATCTCAAGCATTCATAGGCATAAAACTGAACATTTGTAGAATAAAATGCAGAAAGGGTCTTTGGGACAATAATATGAAAATGAAGCAACATTAAAAAGGAAATATCAACATCGACCATAAAGTATACTGACTAAACCATAGATGGATGGAACCGGTAATAGTCGGTTTCCAACAAACAGAAAAGACTTCATACATAAATAACATAGAATGTAAAAGCGTTAAAAGGCCAACATATATATAGTGTCTAAAATACATATCAAGAATGAGAATGGTACAGACCTAGAGTAAGGTCTCACCACAACAAAAGCACTATTCTTGAATGTCGTAAAACTAGCCACGAACTGGTAGAGGAGTACCTATCCCTAAATGGTTAAATCATGCAGGAATAATAAACATTAGTACTTTTGAAATGTACAAAGTATGTCAGATGCAATACAAACATAAAATTGTAATGCTATCATTCATATATATGTATAGGGTAGGGGAGGTACATAAATATGAGCTTAAGCATGCACAAAGAATGTCGCTCAATATGAATGAGAATCAATGCATTAAAGATCACAGGTGATGGAACCATACCATGGAGTCATAAACTTGTAGGAGTGGACCTCAATCGACATATAAGACCATGCGAGCTACTACATGAAATCCAACATAACCCCCTTATGTTGGAACATGGAAATCACTTGTCGAGTGGAACTTTGTCACTTTGAATACATCTTTATATAACATTAATGGTCTATGTGGATCTACTAGCCTAGCTACAAGGGCTTCTATGGTGACACATAGTTATGGCACTATCACAACCCAATACTAGGGCGTACACGTGACATAGGGCAAGGAGAACTTGAAGAGACCCCAAGCAAGCCTCTTAGAGCATCATTACATACCCTTGGTCCTGGAAGCAATAAATCAAGCATTAGAAGATAAAAGAATGGGGAAACCGGCATTAAGGGAAAACGCTTCCATATCACCATAGACAAGAGACAAGAGTCAAGTGCATATCATAGATACATAACATGTCTAACAAACACCTCTAATACATAGATAAGAGAGGGGACAAGACAAAGTAATGGGGCTCACCGTCATAGTCAAAATTGACAATAAAGAAGAATGTTTCAATACATAATAGGAGAAACATAGAATAAGTTCCTCAAAGTGGAGGACTCACCAACTAGCTTGAATAACAATAAACTAGCCACGTGGAGGATGTGATGATCAACTTGGGCACCAGTTCCTACACGGTGACATCATATAGGCATAGAGTATGTGTTAGTATATTTGAATGTACTAAGTATGTAGGATGCAATGCAAACAAGAATTAAGTATCATAATCAAAGTGCATAACAATAGGCAATAGACATAATATAACAATATGGCATGTATGATCAACGCATAAGTAAAACATGCTTAAGTAACTCATGCTCATATAGGATATCATATGTGTAGAAGAGACCAAGCTATATTTCCAAATGTACAACCCTTTGGTAGGTTAGTGATAATGTCAACCCATCACTTAGGTAGATAAGTACTAACCCACATGTAGGTTGGTGATAATGCCGCTCCATCATCATGGTGGAGAAGTACAAACCTTTCCCTAGGTTGATGAGTACAAACCCCCATCTAGGTTAGTGATGATGTCACCACATCACTAGGTGGAGAAGTATAAAACCATCCCTAGGTTGATGAGTACAAACCCTTCCCTAGGTTGATGTGTACAAACCCCCATCTAGGTTATCCGAGTTCTTCATCCCCCCTAATTGGTCATGGTCTAATGTAATATTTTATATAGAATTTATCATGTACATAATCTTATTTCATCATCATATAGTCATTCATATCACATCTCATGCTTTGTACATTCAATTCCTCAAGAAACTACATCCGAACATTTTATTAATCACTTAAAGGATGTGTAATACTAGTATAAAATGATGAAATATATAGATGAAATTATGCAAGAACATCCATTGTAAAACCATCAATCAATACATTCCAACACCCTCAAGCAATATATATCAAAATCCCTTCTCAAATCTTAAAATAGATCAAAGATTTATAGCTCAAAACATGGCAAAACTTTCTCAACTGTACATAGCTTTAACATACTGTGCAGTGAATTTCATAATAATCAAGACCCATTTTTAAATCAACTTTAAATCATGCAATTTGAGTAAAAGGATACTTAGGTATCATGGGTTAAAAGAACCCATGAATGAAATCCACATACCTTAGCTTAAAGATGAACTTGGTTAAGATTGGAGATGGATACTTGAAGCTTTAAGAAGAACCTTAGCTTTGGATGAGGATTTGGGACTTGAGTTTTGTGAGTGAAAAATATATCTAAGTGTTTAAGTGAGTACTGGGGAATGTTTAGGATGATATAGGGTGAAATTTGTCTAAATATGGGTAAAAACACATTTGGCAACACTTAGGCCAAAACTTAGAAGTCTTGAACCGAGCTAAAAAAAATAGTCGCCAAAATATATATGGGGCGTTGCGGAGTAGATGCGAAAACCCCACTAGAAATCGCACTTTTCAAATCTCATAATTGCAAATATTTCACTCTTAAATTGGAGTTAGACCACTTTTCACCTAACTTTGACCCCTTGAATAAGAATATGAATTAAAATTTTTGAAATGACAACGAATTTTGAGATATATTGAATCTAAAATTCTGGGTATTCCGAGGCATGATTTCGGGCACTTTTTAGGGTTGTTTCAATATCTCTACCTTAGGAACATTTGTCCTCGATTGTAAAAGTGATGTACAAGACAAGAAGGATCTTAAATAAATCATCCCCAAGTAAAATGCAACACTACAGTTAAAATACCATTTTCAAAATCTTAACATAAGTGTAAAATCATCATAACTTTCCAACTTAAACATGAATGTATATGAATGACATAGAGGCTGAAACATAAGACTTGAAATCACATAAGGGACTTAGAATTAGTACTTTAGGCTTGTGTGGAGTGGAAAATATAAGGGTACTATTTTTGCATGTCTGCGTCGACCCAAGTAGTACTTTTGATTTGTTTTGGTTCCTCTAAAGGACCTTAACGAATGCCACCTCCTTGTTCCTCAATCTCTTCACTTGCCTATCTAAGATCTCAACCAGAACTTCCTAATTAGTCAATTTATCCTCAACCATACCCAGAGCATTAGGATCACCAACATATTTTCTCAATATAGAGACATGAAGCACTAAATGAACCAAATTAATTTCACTAGGAAACTTCAACTCATAAGCTACCTTGCCAACCCTCTTCAAGACCTTATAAGGACCAATATATCTTGGAATCAACTTCCCCTTTTTACCAAAATGAAGCACACCTTTCATTAGAGAAACTTTCAAATAAACCTAATCACCCACTTTGAATTCAAGATCTCTTGTTCTCACATCGGCATAAGATTTTTGACGATTTTGGGCTATTCTGAACCTTTCCCTAATCATCCCAACCTTCTCAAGAACCTCTAGAACCAGATCTGGTCCCAAGTGTTTGGCATTATTTAGCATAGCAAAAGCATTCATTAGGGATAAAAACTTACAACAACTTTTAGTACGACTTAGAACATGAAGAAGGGAAATATTTCCTAAAATACCTCATAGTCTCCTATTCATAGTCATGGCGTGCTTCACAACCATGAATAGGACTCTAATTGATGGTGTGTTGGAATCCAATGATCTATCAAATTAGTGCTTTAATATCTACTTTGTCATAACCCAAGCCTAGGGTCTATACGTGACACGCGCAAGGGAACCCAAAGGGACCCCAAGCAAGCCTCTTAGAGCATCATTACATATCTTTAGTCATGAAAGCAATAAATCAAGCATCAAAAGATAAAAGAACGAGGAAATCGAGGCTAATGGAAAATACCTTCATATCATCATAGACAAGAGAAAAGAGTCAAGCGCATATCATAGATACATAACATATCCAACAAATACCTCTAATACATAAATAAGAGCAGGGGCCAAGACAAATTAACTAGGCTCACCCACATAGTCAAAATAGATAATAAAAAAGAATGTCTCAATACATAATACGAGAAACATAGACTAAGGTCCCCCAAAGTGGAAGACTCACCAGCTAGCTTGAATAGCACTGAACTAGCCATGTAAGGAGGAGGATGATCAACTTTGGCACTGGTACCTAGATGATAACATCACATAGGCATAGAGTATGCATTAGAATGTTCGAATGTACTAAGTATGTAGGATGCAATGCAAACAAGAAGTGAGCATCATAATCAAAGTGCATAAGAATAGGCAATAGGCATAATATAACAATATGGTATGTATAATCAATGCATAAGTAAAACATGCTTAAGTAACTCATGCTGATATAGGATATCATATATGTAGAAGAGACCAAGCTAGATTTCCAAATGTACCAACCTTTGGTTGGTTAATGATGATGTCGCCGCATCACTTTGGTGGATGAGTACAAACCCCCATCTAGATTGGTGAAAATGCCGCTCCATCACCATGGTGGAGAACTACAAACCCTTCCCTAGGTTGATGAGTACAAACCCCCATTTAGGTTAGTGATAATGCTGCCCCATAACTAAGTGGAGAAGTACAAACCCTTCCCTAGTTTGATGAGCACAAACCCTTCCCTAGGTTGATAAGTACAAACCCCCATCTAGGTTATCTGAGTTCTTCATCCCCCCGAAATGGGCATGGTCTAATGCAATAATTTATATAGAATTTATCATGTACATAAGCTTATTTCATCATCATATAGTCATTCATATCATATCTCATGCTTTGGACATTCAAATCCTCAAGAAACCATATCGGAACATTTTATCAGACACTTAGAGGGTGTAAAATTATGAAAGATAGAGATAAAATTATGAAAGATAAAGATTAAAGTTATAAAACTATGAAAGATAGAGATAAAATTATGCAAGAACATCTATTGTAAAACAATCAACCAATACGTTGCAATACCCTCAAGCGATATACATCAAAACCCCTTCTCAAATATTATTATTGATTAAAGATTGATAACTTAAAACATGTCAAAACTTTCACAACTGTACATAGCTTTAACATAGTGTGCACTGAATTTCATAATAATCAAGACCCATTTGTAAATCAACTTTAAATCATGTAATTTGAGTAAACGGAGGCTTGGGTATCATGGGTGAAAGGAACCCATGAATGAAACCCACATATTGTATCTTAGAGATAAACTTACGAAGATTGGAGATGGAGACTTGAAGCTTGAAGAAGAACCTTGACGGACAACCTTAGATTGGGATGAGGTTTTTGGACTTGAGTTTGGGAAGTGAAAAAATGACTAAGTGTTTGAGTAAGTATTGGAAAATATTTAGAATGATATAGGGTGCAATTTGGATATGTGTGGGTAAAAACAGATTTGGGAACACTTAGGCCCAAGACTTAGAAGTCTTGGATTGAGCTAAAAAAATAGTCCCCAAAATGTATAGGAGCGCGCCGCCTCCTGGAAATTGCACTTCTGAAATTTCATAATTGCTAATCGTTCTCTCTTAAATCGGGGTTAGACCCTTTTTCAGCTAACTTAGACCCCCTGAATAGGAATATGAAGTAAATTTTTTGAAATAACAAATGAATTTTGAGATATATGGAATCTAAAATTTTGGGCATTCCGAGGCATGATTTCGGGCACCCTTTGGGGTTGTTTCAATATCTCCCCCTTGGGAACATTTGTCCTCGATTGTAAAAGTGATGTACAAGACAAGAAGGATTATAAACAAATCATCCCCAAGTAAAATGTAACATACAGTTAAAATACCATGAATGCATATGAATGACATAGGGGCTGAAACATAAGACTTGAAATCATATAGGGGACTTAGAGTTAGTACCTTAGGCTTGTGTGGAGTGGAAAAGATAAGGGTACTATTGTTGCATGTATGCTTCATCCTCCCAAGTAGCACTTTCGATTTGTTGGTTCATCCAAAGGACTTTAATGGATGCCACCTCCTTATTCCTCAATCTCTTTACTTGCCTATCTAGGATATGAACCGGAACCTTCTCATAAGTCAAGTTATCCTCAACAACACCCAGAACATCAAGAGGCACAATAGCATTAGGATTACCAATATATCTCCTAAACATAGACACACAAAACACCAGATGAACCAAATTCATTTCACTAGGAAACTTCAACTCATAAGCTATCTTGCCAACCCTCTTGAAGACCTCATAAGGACCAACATACCTTCGAATGAACTTCTTATTTTTACCAAAATAGACCACAACTTTCATTAGAGAAACTTTAAAATAAACCCAATCAGGCACTTTGAATTTAAGATCTTTTCTTCTCACATCGGCATAAGATTTTTGACGACTCTGGGCTGTTCTTAACCTTTCCCTAGTCATCTTAACCTTCTCAAGATCCTCCATAACCAGATCTGGTCCCAATAAAGCCATCTTTTCAACCTCAAACTAACAAACCGGTGATTTACAATGCCTCCCATAAGGAGCCTCAAAAAGAGTCATACCAATAATAGAGTGATAGCTATTATTATCAATCAAAGGAAGATGGTTATCCCAACTACCCCTAAACTCCAATACACAAGCCCTTAGCATATCCTTAAGTGTTTAGATGGTTCTTTCTGCTTGGCCATCCATTTAGGGGTGAAAGGCCGTACTAAGGTAAACTTTTGTACCAAGACTCCTTTGAAAATACCTCCACGAGTGTGAAGTGAATTGTGCACCACGATCCGATATGATGGACAAAGGAACCACATGTAACCTCACTATCTCATGGATGTACAACCTTGCATACTCTTCAGCCCCATATGTGGTCTTAACTGATAGAAAGTGAGTCGATTTTATCATCCTATCAACCACCACCCATATAAAATAAAAAAACCTTCCTAGTATTGGGCAACCTAACCACAAAATCCATATTAATCATTTCCCACTTCCAAGTAGAAATCTCTATGTATTGGGTCACGACACCTGGCCTTGGATGTTCGACTTTGACTTGTTGACAACTATGGCAACTGGAAACGAATTTGGCAATGTCCCTCTTCATACCTCCCCATCAATACATATCTCTCAAGTCCCTATAAATTTTGGTGGGGCCGGGGTGAATAGCATAAGAAGAATTATGGGTGTTATCAAGAATCTTGTCCCTTAAACCATCAACACAAGGAAAACATAATCTACCTTGGTATCGAAGAGCACCATCTCGCCCTTGGGATAAAACCTTTACTTTGCCCTCTTTCACCAAGACTTTTAATTCAAGAAAGAAGGAGTCAAGATCTTGTTTTTCTATCACCTAATCAACTAATGTAGACTTCGACCCACTAATAACCACAACACCATCATCACAAACCTCGTCCAACCTAACCCCTAATCTAGACAATCTATGCACCTCCCTAGCCATATCCCTATCACCAGCATCAACATGAGCTAAGCTACCCATGGACACCCGACTCAAAGCATCTGCCACCATATTTGCTTTACTTGGATGATAATTCACACTCATGTCATAAACTTTGAGAAGTTCTAGTCACCTTCTGTGCCTCAAGTTGAGATATTTTTGAATAAAGACATATTGGAGGCTCTTATGATTGCTGAAGACATCGACATGCACTCCATACAAATAATGATGCCAAATCTTTAATGCAAATACAATAGCGGCCAACTCTAGATCATGGGTAAGGTAGTTCCTTTCATGCACCTTGAGTTGCCTAGAAGCATAGGATATGACCTTACCATTTTGAATTAGCACACAACCTAAACCAACTCTAGATGCATCACAATACACAACAAATCCTTTAAGCCCATCTGGTAGTGACAATATAGGAGCAGACACAAACCTATCTTTTAATGTTTGGAAGTTTATCTCACAATTATTAGTCCACACAAACTTAATCTTCTTTTAAGTCAATTTGGTCATAGGGGTAGTAATGGAGCAGAACCCATTCACAAATCTTCTATAGTAACCCGCAAGGCCCAAGAAGCTCCTAATATCTGACGGGGTCAATGGACTAGGTCAATTTCTAATCACATTGATTTTATTAGGATCCACTTTTATACCATCGCCCAACATCACATAACCCAAGAATGCAACCTCATTCAACCAAAATTCACACTTGTCTTATTTAGCATACAACCTCTCCTCCTTCAACTTTTGCAATACAACTCTTAAATGACCCATATGCTCCTTCCTACTATGTGAGTAGATCAAAATATCATTAATGAAGACCACAAAAAGGAATCAAGGTAGCATTTGAAGATCCTATTCATTAGGTCCATAAAGATGGCCGGTGCATAAGTCAACCCAAAAGACATCACCACAAACTCATAATGTCTATATCTTGTCCGAAAGGCCGTCTTCAAAATGTCACACTCCCTCACCCTTACTTGATGCTACCCGGACTGAAGATCAATCTTAGAGAAGAAGCTAGCCCCTTACAATTGGTCAAACAAGTTATCAATCCTTGAGAGAGGATATATATTCTTTATAGTGTTCCTATTTAGTTGCTGGTAGTCAATGCACATTTTAATGACACATCCTCTTCTTGAAAAATAACACTGGGGCACCCCAAGATCATTGACTAGGTCTGATAAATCCCTTCTGCAATAAATCTTTTAATTGCTCTTTTAACTCCTTCAATTCCATCGGGGCCAAATGGTAAGGGGGAATAGAGATAGGTTGAGTGTCGGGGAGGAGATCTATGCCAAAATCTATCTCTCTTTTGGGAGGGACACCTGGAAGGTCATTTGGAAAAACATCAAGAAACTCATTCACAATCAGAACCAGCTTAGTGGAAGGAACTTCGGACTCCATATCTTTAACTCTCACATAGTGGTAAAGATACCCCTTAGAGATCAAATTATCGAATTTAATGCATAAAATATATATACGCTTAGCCACCATATCTTAAATTTTCCATTCAAGGATAGGTTCATTTAGAAATCAAAAATTGACCCTATGGGTTCTACAATCAATAGAAGCATAGTAGGCATACAACAAATCCATCCCAAGAATGATATCAAAATCAACCATGTCTAATTCAACACGATCACAAGGTAACAACTTATGCAAAATGCAAATGGGATAATTTTTATGAACTTTCCTAGCTGCAATAGAGGCACCAATAGGAGTAGACACTTCATATGACTTATGTAACAACTCGGGGACAACATAGATATTTCTAGCAACAAAAAGGGTAGCAAAGGAATGAGTGAAACCTGAATCAATCAATGCATACGAATCAAAGTCAAAGATTTTCAACATATCGATAACAACATAAGGGACCTTACCAACCCTTTATCTCTAATGTAGAGCATAAAATCGATTGTACCTTGGGGCACCACCTTAAGGACCACCTCTCCCCAATGGGACCGCATTAGCACCCCGAACCTTGCCACGATATCTTAAACAATCTATCTTCTTGTGCCCAAGCTCTCCATAATCAAAGCATGTATTAGAATCCTTCGAACATGGGCCTTTACTATCCTTCCCACATATAGGACACACATCAATGGTAGCCACAACACTAACATCTTGAGGCCTAGGGAGGTCATTGGCAAACTCCCTATTAATAGCATGGAGAGACCTTTGGCCTTGATGGAACCGGCCACCCCTTTGGTACTTTCCTCCAAGACGGTCCTCTTGGCCTCATGCGCTCTTCTCTTCCTCAATTTCTACTCCTCCATTTGCTCAGCATACGTCATCAACTGAGATAATTCCATGTCACTACTTAGCATAGCTAATGAAAATTTTCACTTACCAAGTCGTAGACCCCCATCACAAACTTGTTCATCCTAGATCTAGGATTAGCCACTAAATGAGGATCATACTTTGAAAGTTGATTAAACTTGAGGGCCTACTTCCTCACACTCATAGCACCTTATTTCAAGTTCATAAACTCCACCAACTTATCTTCCCTAATCTCAAGAGGGAAAACCTATTAAGGAAAGCCAATTTAAACTCCTCCCAAAGCACCACATTACCAACCCCCTTCTCACCCTTCCATTGATCATTCCATATCTGAGCTACCCCTTTGAGTTAGCATGCCGCCAACTCTGCCTTTTTATTTTGCCCAATACCTATGATATTGAAGATTTTGTAGACCTTATCAATGAACTCTTATGGATCATCACCCACCTTTGACCCGTAGAATACTGGAGGATTCATCCTCATGAAGTCTCTTACCCTAGATCCCAGGGTAGTAGCATGAGGGGCTTGGGCCCCTTGATTGACTTGGTTAGCCACAACTTGGGCAATCATAGTGAGAGGATCTCACAGATCACCATTGTTAGGTTGCTCCTCGGGAGTTTAGGCCTTTGTCATCAAGTATTTGGCATGATCTAGTATAATAATGAACATTTGTTAGGAGAAAAACCTTACCACAACTCTATAGCATGACTTAGAACATAAAGAAGTAAAGCATTTCCTAAAATACCTCATAGTCTCCTCTTTATAGTCATGGCGTGCTTCACAACCATGAATAGGACTCTAATCAACGCGATGTGTTGGACTCCGATGATCTATCAACCTAGTACTCTAATACCAAGTTTGTCACAACCCTAGACTAGGGCCTAGATGTGACACAGCTCAAGGGGAACCCAAAGGAACCCCAGCAAGCCTCTTAGAGAATTATTGCACATCCTTGGTTGCGAAAGCAATAAATCAAGCATCAAAAGATAAAAGAATGGCGAAACTAGGACTAACGAAAAACACTTCCATATCATCATAGACAAGAGACAAGAGTCAAGCGCATATCATAAATATATAACATATCCAACAAATACCTCTAATACATATATTATAGCGGGTGCCAAGACAAAGTAACCAGACTCACCCTCAAAGTCAAAATAGATAATAAAGAAGAATGTCCCCATACATAATAGGAGAAATATAGACTAAGATCCCCAATGTAGAAAACTCACCAACTAGCTTGAATAACACCTAACTAGCCACGTGGATGATAATGATGATGAACTTAGGCACCAATTCTTACATGGTGATATCATGTAGGTATAGAGTATGCGTTAGTACGTTTGAATATACTAAGTATGTAGGATGCAATGCAAACAAAAATTAAGCATCATAATGAAAGTACAAACAATAGTCAATAAGCATAATATAACAATATGGCATGTATGATCAATGCATAAGTAAAACATGCTTAAGTAACTCATACTTATATAGGATATCATATCTGTAGAAGAGACCAAGCTAGGTTTCCAAATGTACAACCCTTTGGTAGGTTAATGATGGTGCCGCCCCATCAATTAGGTGGATGAGTACAAGCTCCCATCTAGGTTGGTGATAATGCCACCCCATCACCATGGTGGAGAAGTACAAACTCCCATCTAGGTTAGTGATGATGCTGCCCCATCACTAGATGGAGAAGTACAAACCCTTCCCTAGGTTGATGAGTACAAACCTCCCATTTAGGTTATCCGGGTTCTTAGTCCCCCTGAATTGGGCATGGTCTAATGTAACACTTTTATATAGAATTTATCATGTACATAAACTCATTTCATTATGATATAGTCATTCATATTATATATCATGCTTTGTACCTTTAACTCCTCAAGAAACAATATCGCGACATTTTATCAAATATGTAGAGGGTGTGTAATTCTAGTATAAAACCATGAAATATAGCGATGAAATCATACAAGAAAATCCATTATAATACCATCAATCAACACCTTGCAGCACTCTCAAGCAATATACATCAAAACCCTTCTCAAATCTTGCAATACATCAAAGATTTATAGCTCAAAACATGCAAAACAGTCACAACTGTACATAGCTTTAACATAGTGTGGAGTGAATTTCATAATAACCAAGACTCATTTGTAAATCAACTTTAAATCATGCAATTTGAGTAAAGTGGGGCTTGGGTATCATGGATGAAAGAAACCCATGAATGAAACCCACATACCTTAGCTTGGAGATGAACTTGGTGAAGATTGGAGGTGGAGACTTAAATCTTGAAGAAGAACCTTGAAGGAGAACCTTAGCTTGGGATAAGGCTTTTGGACTTGAGTTTGGGGAGTGAAAATATGACTAAGTATTTGAGTGAGTATTGGGAAATGCTTAGGATGATATGGGGGTGAAATTTGGCTAAGTTTGTGTAAAAGTATGTTTGGAAACATTTAGGCCCAAGACTTAGAAGTCTTGGACTGAGCTTAAAAAATAGTCCCCAAAATGTCTAGGGGGGTGGGTACATGGGTTACCTAACACTTGAAATTTTTTTCCCTCTCCTGAAGCTTATATTTAGGGATCCGACTTATTCATATTCATTCCACCTATAGGCTATATGTAGGCTCATGAACTGGCAACAAATTATTTACTGGATAACTAACTTTTTGTACTTCTAGTCTCCTAAAGTGAGGGTCGTTAGACTTCAATTTCTTCAATTCTTCTGGTACCGTACTGTAAGGAAGAACGGAAATAGGTTGAATATCAAGAAGAAGATGTATGCCAAAGTCTACTTCCCTTTCGAGAGGAATACTAGGCAAGCCAGCGAGAAAGACATCAATAAAACAAAAATCGACTAAACAATAGGAGACTCAGATATTATTATATGCTAGATGAACCCCTTAGAAATAATTTTCCAATATTTAAGATAAGAAGCAAACCAACCTTTGAAAGCAAAGTCACTACCCCCCCCACTCTAGAATAGACTCATCGAGAATTAGAATTTGACCATTTGGGTTTTATAATCTATGAAGGCATAAGAAGCATGTAACCAATTAATCCCAAGAATGACATCAAAATAACTATTTCAAGATCCAAAAGATCACAAGGAAGGAATTTATGTAAAATTAAAATAGGACAACCCTGATAAACTCTACAGGCTACTATAGACTCACCTAAGAGAGTATAAAATGAGAATGACTCCCTCACGATTTCAGGACTATACCTAACATAATAGCCAAGAAAGGAGTGCCAAAAGATAATTTACACCTGGATCAAGTAAAGAATATACATCAAAATCAAAGACTTTCAAAATACCACTCAGCATTTTTGGAGACTCCTCCACCTCTTGCCTAGCAAGTAAAGCATAGAGCCTATTGTTGCCAAGAGCATCACCTAGTTGAGCCCTTGGTTTTCCTTGACCACTTGAAAGCATTTGAGATTATGGATGACCTACCTGACCTTTCTTTAGAGCACTAGGACAATCAGCAAGATTATGTCTTATCCCGCCACACCTAAAACAAGCACTCGACTCTCTCAAACATCTACCTAAGTGATTCCTCCAGCACTTGTCACTCTTAAGATGAACTAACCTACCTTAATATTATTCCTTGAGATAAGTCACTCTAGCATTAGTAACTTTTAATTTTGGAGCTTGATTTGAGCCTTGCCCTTAGAACCTTTGGCCCTAATGGTTATTTCCACCACAACCTCTAGAATTGGAGAACCCACCATTAAAATGGGCTCTTTAGGAATCCCTCATTATCTTTTCCTTGAGCTTCTCTGCTTCAATATGTTTAGCATAGTTCGTGATCCTAGAAATGTCCATCTCCCTAATAAGCATAGTTGTGTGGCATTCTTCGATAACCATTTCAGAAATCCCCGAGATAAACTTATACATTCTAGAATAGGGGTCAGTCACTAGTGTAGGAGCATACTATGAGAATTTAGTGAACTTGAGGGAATACTCCCTCACACTTATTCCTCCTGGTGTGAGGTTGATAAATTCAGTCACTTTAGCCTTCCTAAGGTCAAGAGGGGAGAAATGATCCAGAAAAGCAAATTTGAACTCCTCCCTACCAACTCTATCATAACTCAATCTCTCAGTCAACCTTTGAGTTAACCACACTATGGACACTCCCTTCAATTGATAGGTAGACAACTTAACTTTCTCTTCTAAAGACACCCCTCATAATATCCAATACATTGTAGATCTCATCAATGAACTCTTGGGCATCTTCATCAACTCTGAAACAATAGAATTCTAGAGGGTTCATCCAAGAAAAGTCTCTCACATTAGAAGCTGGTGTGAGTATATGTCGAGGAGGAATAACCTATCCAACTTAGTTAGTCATAACATAGGCCAGCATGGCAAAAGCAGTCTGGAACTTAACTTAAGCAATTGGCTCTCCCATAGGCTCTGGAGAAGCTAGATACTCATTCACAAGAGCATTTCTAGGCCTAGTTGTTATTCTTGGAGGCATCATATATAAAAGCATCTAAGAACATTCATTATATTTAGGAAAACCTAAGGACACGCTCTATGGAATGACATGAATCATGAAAAGGGAGACATTTCCTAAAATTATTTATGGACTCCTACCAATCACACCCAGATTATACATGCCAATTAAGGTATAACCATATCGAACCTAATAATAGTTAGGGTTGATTCCACAAGAAATATGGTCTAGACTTGGATTAATTAAAGTAACTTCGAGTAATTAACCAACTTATTCCTCGGGGAGGGAGGGTTATGATGAAATAGTAATAATTAAAAACTATTCCCATAAAATTTGGATGCGAAAGTATTATAAATTTAGTGAGAGAAGATAATTAGGGTATTGTATTCCTCATAAAATTCTAACATAGTTAACCTCATAATTGTAACTTTTTCTAGTGTGTAGCACGCAAAACTGGTAAGTTATGTTCACCTAAGTCCTTGATGCAGCAAATAAGAAAATTTCAATGCACAGCATAGTCCGTCTATCAGTTTTGCATTACTTATCCTTACCTTGGTCCCAGTACAACAATCCCTTGGTCCATTCAGGCTGATTAAGTGAGTATATTCACATCAAATCCTATTATTTATCCCTTATCCCATTCATTACCCCCTTGGTCTAGCAAGTAAAATGAGGCAAGTTCTAATATTGGCCACCATTATAAAGGAAGCAAAATGAAGAGATAAATAATACATGCATGAACACTTTCCAAGGATTACAAATTATTTAGTTATTACTTTGTTATTTCTTCATGGTTCCCATAAGCCTAGTTATGGATTTAGCTACTCATGTTCAATGTAGATGATGAAATCACGTTTGATGTTTTGATAACTAAACACTTACAATAATGAATTGAATAATTGAAAATCCAAAATCTCCATGTAAATAGCAATATGAAGATCTGAAAGTAAGCACAAATTATGTCTCTCAAAATCTCTAAGAAAAACACAAACTAAAAGTAATTTTCTGTTGTCTGATATCTATACATCCAAAAATAAACAAAAACCTTATTTATAAATATAAAAAACCAAATCTTTTACGAAAAAGAAAAATTAGATTTAGGCTCGACCACGAGCCAATATACAACCCGTGAAATAATCCATGACTTGTGGTTGGGGTATCATAGATTAACTTCCTAAAATCTAGGCACAATGTACGAGATCGAATCCATGGCTCGCAGTTTAGACTAGAAGCTATTGTCTTGTTTGTCCTATTAATTTTCTTGAAACTTAGCTTTTTTAACTATGATCAAGACCATGGGTCGTGGAATGAACCACGACCCATCTTGTTAGTCATCATAGAACTTTTAGAAAATCTTTTTTTCTCTGTGCTTAAAGCATGCATACCCACCTATGGCTCGTGGATCAAACCATTACTTATAGATGGTCTTGTACCAAGAAAAAAGCTACAAAACTTCATCAATCCTCATAAAAAGTTTTTGTACCCTATAATCCTGCAAAAATAACACAAACACGAAACAAATCTACTAAAAATTTCTAGAGAACACACAAAATTCCAAGTTTAAATTATCAAAAGTGTCATATTTTTGCAGCATATCAATGCCCTCAATTTAAAGTTGTTGCTTCTCCTCAAGCGACGAACTCAATCAATAGCATATACCATATCTCAATCAATCCAAGATACCTTTGTGTACCATCAGTGCATACACAAGACATTTATTAATTAGACTCATACATATCAATACATGACAGTAATTTCGTCAATCAAGGAAATATACATAAGCTACAATAACTGAAATAGTTTAACAATCGACAATGTCATTCAGGTGCCCTCACAAATAAAAGAAGTCTCGTTTCTCACACAAAGTGATATATTTCTATTCAATGCCAGGGACTTAGTGAATACACTTTTACTCACAATTGAATTCAAATACTATGCATAATACTATAGGTTTGCCCCTATATTCTAGACCATGACATTCGACTAGTTAAACTAGGATCACTATAGCACTTTCTTAGCCTGCAACGTAGGCTTTGGGGGCTTGGTATGGTAAATTTAGAACATAGTGACTAATTGTCCTCCTTAACTCTACATTATTTTGCACTTACCCTAGCTAATACTGACACTTTTATGACTCATTATTCCCTTTCACATACTTTAAACCTTTTTGGGTGTATTCATATACTTCTCACACTCTTTGTCTTTGATTTCACTTAATTATTTTTCTTTTCAACTCTCTTTTTGGCGTTTATTCATTTTTCTCACACCTATCTCATATTTTTCCCCTTTTTCATTGCACTACTTAGATTCCCATTCTAAGTTGTTGTGATTTCTTTTCAGTAGACACCCTTAACTTAGTCTTTTGGTTTGGGTTGAAATGTACAATGTCCTATGAATGAACCAAGACCACCTTTTGGTAGCCACCCTCAACTTAGGTTTTTTAGCCTGAGTCAAGGTGCTCAACATTCTAGGAGGGAGCAGGGACAAATTCAAGATTTACACAAACAATAGGATAGGTGACTTAGGTATTTACAAAGATATGGTCTATGTACAACTCAAACATTAGAATCAAGGGATAACGCTGTAGTTGGTTAGTTATTTAGGCTAATTGGATATTATGAAGATGACCTATGATCCTTTTCTTACCAATTAACCTACAACTTCGGTTAGATTAACAGGGCAAGTTCTAGATTGAGATACGGTACAAAAATTATGCAATTAATCTGACACACACTTGACACTGATTAACACTGTTAATGTAGATATTCAGATCATGTTTTTTATCACAAATCAGCCTTATGCTTTCATACACAATTTCATATACAGTTCTAACATGATTACTATAAAAACTATCGACAAGCACATCATTCAAAAATAATTTAAAAATAAAGGGGTATCATTTA
>JAOTQJ010188252.1:0-21950 GCA_025642045.1 Solanum sejunctum | reverse complement strand
TTCGGTTTTGAATTAGAGACGTTAAAAATAATGAATCGACGTCGACTATAACCCCTAGCCTTCCAAGCTAACGATGCAGATTAAAAATGGATACAAATTTTTGACTGCTACTTAGTACTGGCAATAGGCCTGAAAAAGTATCTAAAAATATCAAATTTACATATTTGTACCCTGTCGAAGTAAGGAACCATGGCATATATATTTGGAATAGATTCCATTTTGAGAGAGTTGAAAAAAGCACTATCTCGTTGAAAGGTTTTATACATCTGCCCTTTCTCAACGCTTTTCTTTAGACAAAGACTCCATTTTTTCCTCTTTTCGGATGATAAATCTTTATCATAACATGGAGTGTGAGTCAAACCCATGTTTGAATTAAAATTGAGATACTGATGCAAGTTCTTCCCTTTTGAATCAGATAGATTCATATCTAAAAGAGATTGACAATAATTTCTTTCAAAATTGACTATTTGCCCCTCTGTTAGAGGTGTTCCAGAAATGTCTGCGATCTAGTAAATAGGTCTACGAATGGATTTGGATGAGAATGAATGAAAAGATATTTAATCGTCCCATATTGAATTTGGAATTTTGGTTCATCCTAGAATTTTTACTACTTTCTAATGTTTATAAAATAAAACCGTGCATTATACCAAGCAAATTCCTTCTTTTAAATTTGAATACAAATGAAAAGGTTAGTCAAAATAAAAACCAAAAACAAAACTTGTTTATACCATTAAATTAAAAAAAAAGAATAGAATTCAAAAAGCAAAAGAACTCGCAAGTCAAAGAGAGCATAGATTGGCTATAGAAAACAAAGAAAATCTAGGTCCTGTTTTCTCAAAATATCAAAATGATCTTGAAAAAGATTACGTGGAATCAGACACAAAAAAGGGTAAAACTAAAAAACAATACAAAAGCAAGATGGAAACAGTACTAGATTTTTTCTCGCACCGTTATTTAATTTTTCAATTGAAATGGAAGGATGCTGTGAATCAAAGTCTGCTCTAAAATATCAAGGTATATTGTCTCCTGATGTTAACCTTTAGGAGTAATTCATCAAATTGGTTAAATATAAAATAATAACATACTCTTTATTTAATACCATTCCACTATACATATCGATATACATATAAATTCACCGACTACATTTTAGCCATCTAGAGATCCTAATCTATTTGAAAATTGCTAGAATTGATATATCCATATATCATGTTTCTGCGGGCATAAGAGTTTTTTCCTTTATGTTCGGCGAAAATCATATGTTATACTATATTCCAATAAATAGATATCCGTGTTATGATACAAGTTCACGTTTTCAAAAAAAAATGGATGAGATTAGGTCCTAGTAGATCTAAACAATCTTGTTTTTTTGAACATGAAGAAATAAAGAAGCCATTGCAATTGCCAGAAAGACTAGTCCTACTAACGGCACAAAAATAGACGGAAGGTTCAAATTTGTCATAGAAGGGGTACCTCGATTTACTATTTGTATTTGTTATTATTATTATTATATAAATAAAGATATCTTGTAATAATTATAATTAAATTAAGAATTTGAATTCTAATTAGATAATATATTATTAGAGAAGAATTTGAAATTGTTAGATCCAATAAGATACCAAAGTGGATGATTGACTCATTCCACACTCGAAATAATCACAGGAAATCCTTTGATAACCTAGATTCCTATTTCTCAATGATATTCCACGATCAAGACAATTGCCTGAATCCCATGAAACCATTTCATAGAAGTTCATTGATATCTTCTTTCTATAAAGAAAATTGACTTCGATTCTTGAATAATCCACATCAATTCTGCTTCTATTGGAACACAAGATTCCCCTTTTCTGTGGAAAAGGCCCGTATCAATAATTCAGATATTATGTATGGATAATTTCTCAATATCTTGTTCATTCTCAACAAAATATTTTCTTTGTGCGTCGGTAAAAAAAACATGCTTTTTGGTGGAGAGATACTATTTTACCAATCGAGTCACAGGTATCTAACATATTCATACCTAACAATTTTCCACAAAGTGGTGACGAAATGTATAACTTGTACAAATCTTTCCATTTTCTAAGTTGATCTGATCCCTCCATTCATAGAGCTATTTACTCGATCACAGACATTTCTGGAACTCCTCTAACAAAGGGGAAAATAGTCAATTTTGAAAGAACTTATTGTCAAACTCTTTCAGATATGAATCTATCTGATTCAGAAGGGAAGAACTTGCATCAGTATCTCAATTTCAATTCAAACATGGGTTTGACTCACAGTCCATGTTCTGAGAAAGATTTATCATCCGAAAAGAGGAAAAAATGGAGTCTTTGTCTAAGAAAGCATTGAGAAAGGGTAGATATATTGAACCTTTCAATGAGCTCAAGATTTACAACACCACCCTCAAGTAATCCATATGCTCCTCATCACTATGGGAATAAATCAAGAATTCATAAATAAAAACCACCACAAACAAGTCAAGGTAGGGTTTAAAGACCCTGTTCATGAGATTCATAAATATAGTTGGTGCATTTGTTAACCCAAAGGACATAACCTTAAATTCAAAGTGCTCATATCTAGTTCGAAAAGTTGTCTTGGAAATGTCACACTCCCTGACCTTCACTTCAAGGTAATCGGAATGAATGTGAATCTTAGAAAAGTGACTAGTCCCTTGAAGTTGATCAAAAAGGTATCAATCCTTGATAGAGGGTACTTGTTCTTTATGTTGGCTCTATTAAATTGTCGGTAATCAATGTACATTCTAAGAGAACCATCCTTTTTCTTCACAAATAATATTGTTTCTCCCCAAGGTGACTTACTAAGCCTTATAAAACCCTTTTCCAACAAATCTCGCAGTTACTCCTTCAACTCCGCTGGGGCCATACAATAAGGGGGAATAGAAAAGGGTTGACTATTAGGAAGGAGGTCTATACTAAAGTCTATTTCTCCTTCTTGAGGAACACCGAAAAGCTCATCGAGAAAGATATTACAAAACTCACTTAACACCAAAACTGACACAATAGGAAGGGCAATAGACTCAACATCCCTAACCCTCAGAAGATGATAAAGACAACACTTAGAAATCAACTTTTGGGCTTTAAGACAAGAAATGAATCAATCCTTGACCACCACATCACAACTTTTCCAATCAAGGATGGGTTCATTAGGGAATTGGAATTTAACTCTACGAGTTCTACTATCAATAGAAGCATAATATTCATACAATCAATCTTTCCCAAGTATGACATATCAAAATCCATCATATCTAATTCAATAAAGTCACAATTTGTAAGATTTTATGTAAAATAAATGTGGGACAATTTCTATAGACTTTTCTAGCTACAATGGACTCACCAACAAGGGTAGACACTTCATAAGACTCACACAACAATTCAGGACTAACATAAAGCTTTTTGGCAACCGAAGGAGTAATAAAAGAAAGAGTAGTACACGGGTCTATCAATGCATACACATCAAATCAGTAACCTTTAACATACTTGTAAAGCATTACTCCAAATGTTGTGACCCTAGAAGGGTATGGTTGAGAACATCGATGGTCATCATCATAATCTGTAGTAACCCATGGTTAATGTCTCAACTCATGGCCCTTTGAGCCATACTCAAAACATGCACTTGAACTAGCCAAACAACCTCCTGAATGGTACTTTCCACACTTCTACCATAGAGGAGAAGCTTGAATACCAACACCCTTGCCTTTATTTTGAGTGTATGGGCAATCAACAATCTTGTGGCCTATCTTTCTACACTAATAGCATGCACTCATGTTCCTTTAACACATTCCATTATGGTTTCTCCTATATTTTGGGCACCTAGGGTGAGTCCTCTTACCCATCCCACCTTCAAATTGAACCCTTCTCCTTCCTTCAATTGAGGCCAACAGGCAATTCCTCATCTTATTCCCAACATTAGCACACCTGAAAAATCCGCAATTGCTGCCAAACACCTTGTTTGATATTTATTGCCACACCCTTGACAAGTGGCAAAAGTGGTCCTTTACTTTGGGTACTTGGGCACCGATAGTCTAGTAGAAGATGAAGCACCCTCAACTCGGGGTCTCTTGGCCTTTTCTTCCCATATCTTATCATTTTGGATCTTGGGAGCACCCACCGATTGGTTGAGTTTAATGGTCACCGCTTTGGACAATAGCCATAGAGGATTAAGAACGTCTATATTTAACATGTCATCGTCTTGACTAGCTTAAGACATAATCTGAAGTGTAATAATTAAAAATGAGAAATAAGCCTTAGAGCACCTAGCTTTACCGTACGAATTAGATCATGAAGAAGTGAAATATTTTTTAAAGTGCCTCATACCCTCCCATTCATAGTTATGGCATGCTTCACAGCTATGAATAAGACTCTAATCAGCTTCGTGCTGTATTCCAAAGACCATTAACAACCTAGTTCTCTAATATCAAATTTATCAGAATCTAAGTCTAGGGCCTAGATGTGATCTAGAGAACAAGAACACGAAGGGACCCAAACAAGCCTCACAACATATCAACCACATATCCTTGGTCATGAAAATAAGTTAAACAACAACAAGTGATATATAAAATGAGAAGTGGGACTAAGGGAAGTCTTTGAATATAAGCAAAGCATAATAGTCAAGCTCATAGCACAATAAGATCAAAATATCCAACATATACCTCTAACTTGGAATGGAGTGAGGACCAAGACACTTTCTCTCTCACCCTCATAATGTCAAATGTTAAACATAAAGAAGTCTTAGAAATAGCAAGAGAAAGTAGATAGTATCCTCAAACTTAAGGACTCACCAAATCTTATCTTCGTAGAAACTCACTAGCCATGTGAAAGATGATCAAAAGGAGCTCTGGTCCCTACATGGTGATATCATGTAGGAATAAAGTATGCATTAGTACGTTTGAATGTACTAAGTATGTAGGATGCAATGCAGTAAGACAAAAGCCTATATAGTCAAAATGCATAATAATAGGTAATAGATAACATAGTTTCAGTATGGAATGCATGATTAATGCTTGAAGTAAAACATGCTTATAAATCATTCAACTTGCAGAAAGAGTAATACATATGGGGGAAGAGACCTTAACTGACAAAGAATAAGATCAAGTGAGCTACAACATAGAATACCGATGATTACCCCTCATTGTTAAAGAGGTGGTCTACTTTCCAAGGTAAACCATACTTCACCTTATGGGAGCTTGTCCCATTTAAGAGTAGTAACCCCTTTTACGGGAACTTGTCCCATTTTAGAAAGGATTTCATGAGAAACTTTGCGTTGCGGGAGCCTGTAACATTTTGGGAAGAATTTCAAGAGAATGTGCACTAAATGGATCCACTAGTAAATCAAGGGTAAAGTATACTCCTACATTGTCACATAGTTTGAGGAAAGGAATATGAACCCATGAAGATGGTCCATACACATACAATCCATTTGTGCTTAGCCTAATCCCATAAAATAATTGAAATAATCTTACTTTAGCAATTTGTAACAAACATGGAAACATGACATGAGTAATTTCAAAATATCTTTGACCTCTAATGGTGAGCTTAACTTTAAACATAGGAATAGATCACCATATAAAATTATCGTTGCATTAACATCAAAGGTCCACAAGAGGTAAAATCTTTGAAAAAGGGTTTAATTTGACATTTACAACATCATTGACATGTTCATGAATTCAATACATTTTGAAAGCCCAAAATCATCATGAAGTCACTTGACTTATAAATCATGCAATAGATCATCAATAACTTGAAAACCCTTGTCAAGACATTTTATCAAGCACTTGGTGGGTATGTGATGCTTGTTCAAAATCATGCAATTCAAATTCAAATCAACCCACCAACATATTGTAAAACGCTCATGTAAGATACCTTGAAATTTATTATCAATTCTGATAATAGATCATAGTTTTATAGCTCAAAACATACATGGACTCAATAGACAAAACCAACTCATAGTATAAGCTAGACATAGATAGACATGCATATTTAATCAAAATTTCATAAAACCCCAACATATTTCATGCTTATAATTCATAATAAAATACACTCATAGATAATACAACTTGAAAACATGCAATTTTCATAAAATAGGAAGATTGGGTTCTACAGGTGAAAGGACCTAATGGATGAAAACCACATACCTAAATTTGGGGATTCCTTGATGTAGGCTTGAAGAGAACTTGAAGCTTGAATGAAGTTCTTGAGATCCGGAATTAAGCTTGAGACACTTGAATTAGGGTGGGAATTTTGATGAAATAGTTAAGAGGTTTTAGAGAGAAATTTTGAGTGATATAGAGTTGAAAAATGGCTAAGCATAGGTGTTTTCACGCATAAGTCCATATGGAGACAAGACCCCAATGCCTTAGGCCGAAAAAGAAAATTAAGAAGGTGCTAACATGGATCTGCAATGGGATCGTGTCCCGGAACCATCACGCACCTTTACTGTCTCAAAAATTTTTGCGAAATCATTTTGCTCTATGGGTCTTCTAAAATCTGGATAATATACATTTCCCACTCAATTTTGTTGCTTGATCAAGAATATAAAGTCAGGTTTTTAATATCACGTTTGGATTTTGAGATATATGAAAATTACAATTATGGACATTTTTAAGCACATTTTTAGGGTGTTTTGGGGGTTTTTGAATAACTCCCCCTTAGGAACATTCATTCCCCAATGTCAAAGAATCATGCATAAGAGAAGTAATCATGAAGATTTTAGCCTGACACGAAAGCAACAATTACACTTAAACATCATTTTCAAAAATATTAACATAGAAGCAAAAATGTCCATAAACTTGTTACCATGAACATGATGCATGCATCATGATATGAGGGCTAAAACATAGGACTTGAAATCACAGATTGGACCTAATATGTTAACGTAAGCTTGAATAGAATGAAAGAGGTACGGATATTACTTCTTTACGTCTACTTTGTTTCCCTAAGTGACGCTTCCAACTTGTTGATTCCTATAAAGAACCTTAATTTATGCTACATCTTTATCCCTCAATCTCTTCGCTTGTCTATTCAATATCTCAACTGGGACCTCCTCATAGGTCAAACTATCTCCCACAACACCCACTACCTCTGAGGGCACTATAGCACTTGGGTCACCCATACACTTCCTCAACATGGACACATGGAAGACCAGATGAATAATGTCCATATCCATAGTCAACTCTAATTCATAGGCAACCTTACCAATTCTTCTCAAAATACTTTAAGGACCCACTAACCTTGGGCTCAATTTACCCAAACTACACCACACCCTTCATGGGTGAGATCTTCAAGTAAAACCAATCACCAACCTCACTAAGCTACCTTTCCATAGCCTTTATCCACTCTCATGGAATCGTAAAGAGTAGAATAGAATGAATCATGAGCCTATGTCAAAGTCAACTCCCTCAATTCATCAACATTAGGCACACACAATCTACCTTGGTACCTAAGCATACCATATTCCCCTTGGGAGAAAACCTCCACTTTACCACCTTCTACCAAGGCCTACAACTCTAACAAAGTGGGATAATGATATTGTTTTACCTTTACCTCCTCAATCTAAGAAGATTTAGAAACATCAACGACTACTTGACCTCCATTATCAACTTCCTCCAACCTAACCCCAATCTCGTAAATGGGTGAACCTCTATAATCACCAAGTAGCCACTATCATTAACATGAGCTAGACTACCCATAGACATCCTACATAGAGCATTGGCCACAACATTAGCTTTGTCGAAGTGATAATGTACACTCATATCATAATCTTTAAGGAGCTCTAACCACCTTCTTTGTCTCAAGTGAAGATCTTTATGGGTGCATACATATTGGAGACTCTTGTGGATGATGAACACATCAACATGAACCTCATACAAATAATGATGCCAAATTTTAAAAGCAAACACCATAGTCGCCAACTTAAGATCATGGGTAGGATAATTCTTCTCATGCACTTTAAGTTGTCTAAAGGCATATGCTATAACCTTATCGTTTTGCATCAACACACACCCCAAACCAATTCTAGAAGTATCACAATAAGCCATAAAACCATCTAACCCTTATGGTAATGCCAAAATAGGAATGGAGATAAGCTTATCTCCCATAGTTTGGAAACTCATTCTGCACTCATCGGTCCACACAAATTTCGCCTTCTTTTGAGTCAATTTTGTCATAGGAGAAGCAATAGAAAAGAAAACATTTACAAACATCTGGTAATAACCTTCCAAACCCAAGAACTCCTAATGTCTGATGGAATTAAAGGTCTAGGCCAATTTCTATTACCTTCATCTTCTTAGGATACACCCTAATATCGTCACCCGACACCACATGCCCTAGAAAAGCAACCTCTTTCAACCAAAACTCACATTTTTCATATTTTGCATATAACCTCTGCTTCCTTAAGATTTACAACACCACCTTCAAGTGATCCATATGCTCCACCTCACTATGGTAATAAATCAAGATATCATAAATAAAAACCATAATAAATAAGTAAACATAGGGTTTAAAGACCCTATTCATGAGATCCATTAATATAGTTGGTGCATTGGTCAACTGAAAAAGCATAACCACAAATTCAAATTGCATATGTATAGTCCGAAAAGTCGTCTTGGGGATGTCACACACCCTCACCTTCACTTCATTGTAACTAGAACAAAGGTCAATCTTAGAAAAGTGACTAGCCCCTTGAAGTTGATCAAAAAGGTCATCAATCCTTGGTAGAGGGTACTAGTTCTTTATGCTAACTCTATTACGTTACCGATAACCAATGCACATTCTAAGGGAACCATCTTTTTTCTTCAGAAACAACATCGGTGCACCCCAAAGTGACTTACTAGGCCTTATAAACCCTTTTTCTAATAAATTCCTGAACTGCTCTTTCAACTCCACTGGGGCCCATATGGTATGGGGGAGTAGAAATAGGTTGAGTATCGGTAAGGAGGTATATACCAAAATCTATTTCTCCTTTGGGGGGAACACTGGAAAGCTCATCGAGAAAAACATCAACAAACTCACTAACCACCGAAACCAACAAAATAGGATGGACTTTGGACTCAACATTCCTAACCCTCACAAGATGATAAAGACAACCCTTTGAAATCAACTTTTGGGCTTTCAGAGAAGAAATGAATCTACCTTTGACCACTACATCACAACTTTACCAGATGGGTTTATTAGGGAACAGGTTACGGGTTTTATAATCAGTAGAAGCATAATAAACATGCAATCAGTCGATCCCAAGTATGAAATCAAAATCTACCATATCTAATTCAACAAAGTCACAAGGCAAGATTTTATGCAAAATGAATATGAGACAATTTTCATAGACTCTTCTAGTAACAATGGACTCACCAATGGGGGTAGACACTTCATAAGGCTCACACAACTATTTAGGACTAACAAGAAACTTTTGGCAACCAAATGAGTAATAATAGAAACATATTTGTAAAGCATTACTCTAAATCTAGTGACACCTAGAAGGGTATGATTGAGAACGTCGACAATCATCATCATAATTCATAATAACTAATGGGCAATGTATTGACTCATGGTCTTTTGCGCCATACTCAAAACTTGCACTTAAACTGGCCAAATAACCTCCCGGATAGTACTTTCCACACTTGTAGCACGGAGGAGAATGTTGAACACCAACACCATTGCCTTTGCTTTGAGCATATATGCAATTAACAATCTTGTGGCCAATCTTTCCATACCGATAGCATGCACTCGTGTTCCTCCAACAAGTTCCATTATGGCTTTTCCCATATTTTGGGCACCTAGGGCGAGTCCTCATACCCTTGCCACTTTCAAATTGAACCCTTCTCCTTCCTTCCCTTGAGGCCATCGGGCAATTCATCATCTTATACCCAACATCATCACACTTGAAAAAATTCACAATTCCAGCCAAATACCTTCCTTGATGTTTATTGCCACACCATTAATAAGTGGGAAAAAGGGTCCTTTTCTTTGGGTACTTGGGCACCGATAGTCTAGAAGAAGATGAAGCATCCTCAACTAAGGCTCTCTTAGCCTCTTCCTCCCCCCATCTTATCATTTGGGATCTTGGGGGCACCTACTGATTGGTTGAGTTGAATGGTCATCGCTTTGGCCAACAGCTATAGAGCATTGTGAACCTCCGCATTTGACATCTCACCATCCTGAATAGCTTGAGATATATTCTAAAATGTAAAATACAAATGAGAAATAAGCCATAGAGGACCTAGCTCTACCGTATGAATTAGATCATAAAGAAGTAAAATATTTCCTAAAATGCCTCATAGCATCCCTTTCATAGTTGTGGCATGGTTCAAAACCATGAATAAGACTCTAAGCAATGAGGTGTATTGGATTCTGAGGACCATTATCAACCTAGTGCTCTGATATTAGGATTGCCACAACCGAAGTCTAGGTCCTAGACATGACAGGGCAAACGGGAACTCAAAGGGACCCAGACAAGCCTTAAATCATATCAATCACACATCCTTGATCATAGAAACGAGGTAAACAACAAGTGATATATAAAATGGGAAGTGGGACTAAGGGAAGTCTTTGAATATAAGCAAAGAATAAGAGTCAAGCTCATAGCACAATAACATCATAATATCCAACATATACCTCTAACTTGGAATGGAGTGGGGGCCAAGACACTTTCTAGGCTCACCCTCATAATGTCAAATGTTCAACATAAGAAGTCTTAGAAATAGACTTGAGGACTCACCAAAGCTTATCTTTGTAGAATCTCACTAGCCATGTAAAGGATGATCAAGAGGAGCTTCGGTCCATACATGGTGATATCATGTAGGCATAAAGTATGTGTTAGTACATTTGAATATACTAAGTATGTAGGATGTAGTGCAGCACGACAAAAGCCAATATAGTCAAAATGCATAATAATAGGCAGTAGATAGCATAATTTTATTATGGCATGCATGATCACTGCTTGAAGTAAAACATGCTTATAAATCATTCAATTTATATAGAACGTAACACATATATGGGAAGAGACCCTAACTGACAAAGAATAAAAACAAGTGAGCTATACATGGAATCCCAATGATTACCCCTCATCAGTAAAGAGGTAGTCTACTTTCCAAGGTAAACCATACTTCACCTTATGGGATCCTATCCTATTTTGGAGAAGTAACCTCCTTTACGGGAACCTATCGTATTTTAAAAAGGATTTCAGTAGAAGCTTCACCTTACGAGAGCCTATACCATTTCGAAAAGAATTTCAAGAGAGAGTGCACTAAATGGATCCACTAGTAATGCAAGGGTAAAATATACTCCTACATGGGAACATAATTTGAGAAAAGGAATATGAACCCATGAAGAAGGACCATGCCACATCCAAACCATCGATGCTACGCCTAATCCCACGAAATATTTGAAATAAACACACTTTAGCAGTTTGTAAGAAACATGGAAACAAGAAATGAGTAGTTCCAAAATATCTTTGACCTCTAATGGTGAGCTTAACTTTAAAACATAGGAATAAATCATCATAAAAAAATTACCCTCTCATTAACATCAATAGCCCAACAGAGGTAAAATCTTTGAAAAAGGGTTTAATTTGACATTTACAACATCATTGATATGTTCATGAATTTAATACATTTTGAAAGCCCAAAATCATCATGAAGTCACTTGACTCATAAATCATACAATTGATCATCAATAACTTGAAAATCCTTCTTAAGATATTTTATCAAACACTTGGTAGGTGTGTGATGCTTATTCAAAATCATGCAATTCAAATGCAAATCAACCCACCAACATATTGTAAAACCCTCATGTAAGTTATCTTGAAATCTATGTTTAAATCTTATAATAAAACATAGTTTCATAGCTCAAAACATACATAGACTCAATAGACAAAACCAATTCATAGTATAAGCTTGAGATAGATAAACATGCATATTTAATCAACCTTTCATAAAATTCCAACATATTTCATGCTTATAATTCATAATAAAAGATACCCATAGATAATACAACTTGAAAACCTATAATTTTTGTAAAATAGAAAGATTGGGCTCTATGGATGAAAGGACCCAATGGAAAAAATGCTTATATCTAAATTTTTGGATTCCTTGATATAGTCTTGAAGAGAACTTGAAACTTGAATGAAGTTCTTGAGATCCAAAATTAAGCTTGAGACACTTGAATTAGGATGAGAATTTTGATAAAATGGTTAAAAGGTTTTATAGAGGGTTTTTGAGTAATATAGAGTAGAAAAATGGCTAAGCATAGGTGTTTTCATGCATAAGTGGCATGGGGCCAAAATCCCAATGCCTTAGGCCGAAATAGAAAATTAAGGAGGTGTTAACATGGATCCGCGATGAGTCAGCATTGCGAAACCATCATGCACCCTTACTGTCCCAAAATTTTTTATGAAATTCATTTTGCACTACGGGTCTTCTAAAATCTAGGTTATATTCATTTCCCACGCAATTTTCCCTTTGATTAAGAATATGAATTCAGATTTCTGATATCATGCATGAATTTTGAGATATATAAAAATTATGATTACAGGCATTTTCGAAATATATTTTTGGGGCATTTCATCCCCAAGAGAACCACTTGGCCTCATCACGGTCATTCAATCAATTAGCTCTATAAGTCAGCAGAAGACAAAGGAAAAGTAAATGGGCATATCTTATCATCTAGTCTCAAAATAATAATAATGTAATAGAAGGCTAGTAGAAAGAACTATCTCACAATCTTAACAGTTAACATTCGACTCCAGTCTATGAAGCCTCTATCACTATCAGGTGGTGCTAATGACAGATTCATGGCTACCTCAAAGAATAATAAGCTAGTAAATGTCTAACTCCAAATCAAGATGAAAATAACATAATGAATCCTCCGGAGTAAGGGAGTCTCACCAATCAGCTAAACATCCTAGATCCTCAACGATGCACCTACTGACAATCTCTAATCCCTGCATCTGCATCATATAATGATATAGTGCTAAATGGCGTCAATACATAAAATGTATGGTATACAAAATAGATAAATGAAATTGAAATAGGTGGAATTATATAGAAACAACAATCAACCCAGAATAACAACAATCATCATGTCAAATGTCTATTTAAAGCAAGAATAAAAAGTGGACAAATGACCCATCTAACCTATCAAACCTCATCAATCAAATCAAACTCATATTAGAGGGGCTCATCTCAACTATTCTCATCTCATCTCATCTTATCTCATCTCATCTCAACTCAAAGTACTCTATTTGGGAACTTTCTGGGAGTTTCTCTTATCCTACAATAATTACTTATAAGCCAGTGATTATACAACAATCTCGCTAATGTTGCCACAACTGTTTTATACTTGCCGGGTAGGGAACGAATTAAAAACCACAGTGGACATCTCCAAATGGAGACAACACTCTATAATTCCTCTATTGATTTTAGGGACTCCTAATCAGAGGGAACCTCGATGTAATGAAAAAGGTTCTAATCCTCATTTGCATTTGGCAATGTAGTTTGACGAGTGTGAGTTTGATTAACTCTTACTCTTTTGGTGCTCAATACTCCTCCTATGACTCAATGCTCAGAAAGTAATCCATCCAATCAAACTATCACAACCAAATCATCTTAATCTATGTATCATTCGTACTAAAATGATAAGTAAAGGTGGCTCTGAAGGTGCGAATAGACTTAAACTCATCTTAAAATTAGCATCTATCAATCAAACTCTCAACTCTTTCTCAATCATCAATCAACTCTATTTGGACTCAAGAAAAAGTAATCAACTTAAGAAAAGACAATCAATTTAGTTTAGGGTAAGGAAATTACCTTTAATATTCCTATAACTTGGGATGAATAGGTGTATATATTTTGCTTCCATTACTTCCTCAGCTTCCCATGTGGCTTCCTCAATGAATTGATTTCTCTGCAGAACTTTAACTCAGGCTATATCTTTCGTTCGCAATTTGTGAATTTGACAATCAAGGATTTGGATCGGAATTTCTTCATAGGTCAAGTTATACTTCACTCCCATGCTCTCCACATGGATCACTAAGTTAGTATCTCCCAAACATTTCTTCAACGTCAACACGTGGAATATTAGATGGATTCCGTCTAACTCGGAAAGTAACTCTAATTAATAAGCAACATTCTCAATCCTCTTCACAATCTGATAAGGTCCAATATAGTATGGACTCAATTTACCCTTCTTCCCAAATCTCATGACACCCTTCGTGGGTGACACTTTCAAGTATACAAAATTGTTTACCTTAAACTCCAAATCTCTCCTCCTCATATCGGTGTAGGATTTCTGGCGACTCTGTGTAGTCTTCAGTTTATCAGTAATGACCTTAATCTTCTCCATTTATTTATGGAAAAGATCAGGCCCAGTCAACTTCGCTTCTCCAACCTCGAACTACCCAATCAATGATTTATATCTTCTCCCATATAAGTGTTCATACGGAGCCATCTAAATGCTTGCATGATAATGATTATTAGATGCAAATTCAATCAATGGTAGGTGATCATCCCAATTACGCTTGAAATCAAGAACACAAGGTCACAATATATCTTCCAACGTCTGAATTGTACGCTCTGCCTGACCAGTTGTATATGGATAAAATGTTGTGCTCATATTCACTTTGGTACCCAATCCTTTCTGGAATGATATCCTAAATGGGAAGTCAATTGAGCTCCTTTGTCTGAGATGACAGATAAGGGAACTCCATGCAACCTCACATTCTCTTAGATGTACAATGTTAGAACTCGTAACTTAACTTAAACCCCGAAAAGTCCTTAATTAGTTCGATTTAATAAAGTTTGGGACCGAATGCAAATTTTTTTTTAAATTTGGTCCTTATGTATAATTTGAGGTGGGGTCAAGTGTATATGTACTCTCTTGATTGGTCCAAGTGGTATACTTGTTATCTATATATACAAGCATCTACCTTGTACAAGATCTACAAGTTCTATACTTAGCAAATTTTGAAGAAAAAATATGGTGCAAGTTGTAGACCCTCTTGGGTTGCTACAGTAAATTTCAAAAAAATTCAATTTTTCATGTTTTCAATTATTTGACATTTCAAGATTGGTATATTGAAGAACATAAGTATAGTGGTGGCATTGGTTGGTCAAGCAAATGAGTAGTTTAGAGGTTACGAAGGATTTGGGTGTAGTGAAGGATTGAAAGGTATGTTAATTTTTATCTTTGTTTATGTTAATTAAAGGTTGTGAAGGTGTGAGGAATGTGTTAAAATGAAGGTAAAATGCAAAAATAGGATTAGTTGTTAATGGAATTACGGATTTTGAATTTCTGGTCGAATTGGGAACAAATTTACATATGGTTGTATATTGAATTGTTGTCATGTATTTGTGTTTATTTGTCATGGAAATAGTCTTTATGGGCTGAAGGAAGTATTAAAAAACTATCCAAAAGATTGCATGAACGTTAGCTTGAATTGGAGTCCCGTCGAAGGTATAATGCTATGTTTTAGCATTGGGGGGGTTTGTGTTGGGCGTTGGGGTGATGTATTATGGTTTTTGGAGTATATCAGAAGGCTTGAATATGGTAGATATAATTTTGAATCACTGCTACCCTATTTTACTATTTATGTCGCAATAGCGTTTTGTGGCGTTTTGATGTTGTGGTGGTGTTGGAAAAGGTATATTGATGTTATGGGTGGTTGTTTTTGTTGTTGATTGATTATTTGAGCCGAGTTGATTTCTCGGGGCGGTGTATTTTAAGGGGAAATGCTGCCAAAATTTTTATAACATTTAGAACTAAAAAGTTAGGAATTAAGGTACGATATAGATATTAATTGTTGGCATTATTGTAATTATGTAGACATTTAACGTCCTAGAGTCTAAGTTTGGATTGACCTTACATTGGATCTAGTTGGCAAGAGAAATTGAGGTATGTAAAGATTTTTTACCCTTTGGCATGAATTAGTAAGCTCATTCAACGTTGTATATTTGAAAGGTCCCTTTCTTTCAAAATTTGGGTCTGAAAATAATCTATGTTCATTTTTGGCCAATCTTATGATAAACTTACTCCACCTTAAATTTTTGAGTTTTGAACCCATGAATAGTGTTCGTTTGATCAGAATTAGAGAGTTAGAAAGCTATAAGTTCAGTTTGTTCAGAAAATAACTCTAATTGTGAATTTGAGCAATTTTGGCAAAATCCCATCAAAGAATAACTACTCTATTTCAAAAGTGACCATTTTGCATATTGCTAAGTGTTTAAAACTAGTTTTTAAGCATATGATTGTCACGACTCTGTTCATTCCCTTTTGGCCTCGTTCATCGATTCCCGAGCTGGTTGATATCGTGCAAATGTGTAACTATATATATGTATATATATATATATTCCAAGGTAGGTTGGATACGGTAGGTCGATTTGCCCATGGGACAACTTTGCTTAGCTTGGAGACATAGGGAGCTGGGCTAGGGATGGCATAATGACATGTGAGTGCTGGGCCGAGTTCACACCGGCTCACGAGAGTGCGTGGCACCGTCATCTCGGCTTAATAAATGGGCATGATGACCTTTGTGTATTACAATATATGAATGCTTGGCGTTGTCACCCTGGTTCACCTATCCTATGATGTGAGTGCTTGGCTGTTGTTCGCCTTGGCTCACCTATGTTATAGTTGGGATTTTTGTTGGAGCTTTCGAAGATTTGAAACTTCTGGTGTTATGCTGTTGTATGACACGAGTTTGGAGGTCGCCATCATTCTCGTTCGATGTACATTATTTTGATGTTTGAATAAATAAATATTTTGATATTTACATACAAGTTTGCCTTCTATATTTTCTTATTCGGATTGTTACGCTCATTTACATTTTGGACTTTTCGCTTTACATACTTGGTACGTATTTCGTACTGACCCCCTCCTGTGTTCACACCCGCAGGTAAAGACCAATAGGTTAGAGGGCCGTCTTCTTAGGATCCTTGCCAACCGTTGAAGTGCTCCCTTGCCTCAAGAGAGTTTGTTGGTATATACATGTTTTCTTATTTTCTGTAATTTGCATATGTATACATTCGAGGGTAGGATGGGTCCCTATCCCATCTTGTGATCTAGTTCGTATGTATAGAGGTCTGTGGATACATGTAGGTGTGGGAATTGTGTTGGTCTGACATCATTTTTATGATATATTAATTGGGTGGTTCTACCGTAGTGGTGACCTTGTCAGCCCGCATATATATATATATATTCATATAGTGATGTTTGCTATTGCTGGGTTCGCTGTTTGCAGGTGAGGCTAGTCAGTAAAACACAAAAAACTCTGTCAAAATTTTGAGAAATTCCTTAGCTACTATGAATAAAGATTCGGTTTAATATATGTCTGGGTGCCCAACCGGCACTAATCATGGCCTTGGGGTTGGGTCATAACAAAAGTGGTATTAGAGTAGTTAGTCCTCGGAGTATCCACAGACCGTGTCTAGTAGAGTCCTATCTATCGGTGTGTCGTGCACCACATGTATAAATAGGAGACTACAGGACATTAGGATATTACTTTTTCGACTGATCTTAGATCGTGCATTAGAGCGATATTAATAGTGTGATTTTCTCCCCTGACAGAACTAATTTGTATTTCAGATATGCCGCCGAGGAATCAACCAGTCGGCCATAGAGGGAGGCCTGCAACAGTAGATGGGGCCTGATGCGGTCGGGGAGCTACTCAGGCTCGTGATCAGCCGGAGACTATACTCCCAATAGTGGGTTCGGTCACCCTACCAGCCCTAGAGGGCCAGGCATCAGAACCTCCGACTCCCCAGCCAGGCGCAAAAATCGGGGAGCTGAGGGAGGTAGTGCAGTTATTAACTCAGATTGTGGCATGAAAGTTCCACATATAGGAGGCTGGGAGTAGTCAGGCTGCCCGTCGAGATAGTTCCCGAGTCCGTGATTTCTTGGGTTATAGACCACCAGAATTCTTTAGGTCCAAACCTTCAAAAGATCCTCAGGAGTTTGTGAGACAGATGTAGCGTACATTAAGGGTGTTGGGGCTTTCGAAGTAGAATCTGTAGAGTTGGCCTCCTATCAGTTGCATGATGTAGCGGTGAACTGGTATGAATCGTGGTTGCTGTCTCGAGGTGTATATGCCCGACCTGCAATTTTGGGAGACTTTATTGAAGCTTTCTTCGCTCACTTTTTACCTCCCAAGATCAAACACGCCAGGGAGGACAGATTTTTGATGTTATGGCAGCGGGGCTAATCGGTTCGGGAGTATAGTTTGGAATTTGATTCTTTGGCTCGATATGCACTGACACATATTTCTAGTATGATGGATAGCATGCATCGTTGTATTGTTGGGCTAGATATGTATTATGTGGATAGTTACCTAGTTTTAGCTTCCAACCTAGATGGATGTTGCTCGTATTCAGGCTCATGCCCAGGGTATAAAGGATTATCATCGTGGGCGCCAAGTGGATAGGATAGATAATAGAGGTCCGCCAAAGAGGACCAGGTCATCCAATTCAGTAGTGAATTTTTGGGGCAGGCAGTTTCGGCCGCAGCTGAGTGGGCCTCCTCCTCGACTAGTGCAAAGCACACCTCCGCAGACCTCCGGTAGGAGACCATCTATCTCCAGTCAGTCAGGGGCAGGGCTGCGTTTCGACAGCCAGTAGGTTCTACTATGCCTCGGTGTTCTTTATGTGGGAAACGTCATTCGAGAGAGTGCTTTCGTGTTGCAGGTGCCTGTTTTCTTTGTGGTCGTCAAGGCCACCAAGTGCATAATTGTCCTAATAGAGCTGGTGCAGAAGGATCCTCCCAGACTTCTGGAGTAGGCGGGGCTTCTTCTTCTGCTTAAGTGGCTATGAATCCAGCGGGATGAGGTGCTCCCGCAGTGGTAGGTCGTGGTAGATGCCGCGGTGGAGCTTCAAGTTTTAGCGGTCCTGTTAATTGTATTTATGCCCTATCTAGTTGCAAGGATAAGGTGGCATCGCCTAATGTGATTACAGGTACATTATTTGTTTGTTCTCGGGCTATGTATGCATTGATTGCTCCTGGCTCCACTTTGTCATATATTTCTCCGTTGGTTGCATGCACAATTGATATAGAGTCTGAACCAATAGAGCCTTGCGAGGTTGGGACACCAGTAGGTGAATCTATTATAGTTAGTAGGGTTTATAGAAATTGTCCGATATCTGTTCTCGACCGTTGTACTTTGGCTGATTTGATAAAGCTAGACATGATGGTTTTTTATCTAATTATGGGTATGAATTGTCTAGGTTCATGCTATGCTAAGGTTGATTGTCAAAGGAAGCAAGTTCAATTTTAGTTTCCAGGAGAATCGATTCTAGAATTTTCTGGTAATATCGCAACGCCGAGGGCTAAGTTTATTTCATACCTCAAGGCTAGCAAGATGATCAATAAAGGGTGTCTTTATTACTTTGTTCGGGTGCATGATGTGAATGCCGAGCCTCCATCTCTCCAATCCATTCCCGTGGTTAGTGAATTTCTGGGCGTATTTTCAGATAAACTTCCCGGTCTTCCTCCAGAGCGAGAGGTAGAGTTTGCTATAGTTTTATTGCCCAACACACAGCCTATCTCGATCCCTCCATACAGAATGGCGCTAGCCGTGTTAAAAGAATTAAAGGAGCAGCTTAAGAATTTGTTAGAGAAAGGCTTTATTCGGCCTAGCACCTCTCCCTAAGGAGCTCTGATATTATTCGTAAGGAAGAAGGATGGGTCATTGCGGATGTGTATTGACTATCGTCAGCTGAATAAGGTAATCGTTAAAAATAAATACCCCCTCCCCAGGATTGGTGATCTGTTTGACCTGTTGCAGGGAGCTAGGTGTTTTTCAAAAATAGACTTATGGTCAGGATATCACCAGGTTTGAGTGCGAGAAGAAGATATTCCCAAAAGAGCATTCAAAACTCGCTATGGGCACTATGAATTCAGGGTTATGTCCTTGGGCCTAACAAATTCTCCAGCAGTATTTATAGACCTCATGAATCGAGTGTTTAAACCATTCCTGGATGTTTTTGTGATCATGTTAATTGATGACATCCTAGTTTACTCGCGATCTGAGGAGAGCCATGCGGACCACCTTAGAATTGTCCTTGATGCTCTTCGTCATCAAAAGTTGTATGGAAATTTTTTGAAATGCGAGTTTTGGTTTTCTTTGGTAGAGTTCTTGGGGTATAGTATAGGAGCTAATGGCGTTCGAGTAGCTTCTCAGAAAATTGATGTTGTGAAGAATTCGCCTAGGCCCACAATGCTGATGGAGGTACATAGTTTCCTTGGGCTAGCTGTGTATTATAGCAGATTTGTAAAGAACTTTGCTTCCATTGCAGCGCCTTTGACAAAGATGACACAAAAAGGGGCGAAGTTCTAGTGGTCCAATGCCTGTGAGCGTAGCTTTCATACGTTGAAGGAAAAGTTGACTACAACTCCAGTCCTTGCCTTGCCTAATGGTCTAGACGGGCATGTGGTTTATTTTGATGTTTCCCGTGTGGGATTGGGGTGTATGTTAATACAGCATTGAAAAGTAATAGCTTATTCTTCCCAGCAGCTTAAGAAGCACGAGCAGAATTACCCTACCTATGATTTGGAGTTATCTACGGTGATTCACGCTTTAAAATTTTGGAGGCATTATTTATATGGTGTTTATGTCAGTATTTTTACAGATCATAAGAGTCTCCAGTATATATCTAAGCAGAAGGAGTCGAACTTGCAATAGCGGCGGTGGTTAGAATTACTGAAGGACTATGATATTGATATTTTCTACCATTCGGAGAAAGCCAATTTCATAGTGGATGCGCTTAGTTGCAAGTCCATAGGCAGTTTAACTGATTCACCCTTAGAGAAAAAAGAGGTAATTCGGGAGATCCAATAGTTAGCTAGTCTGGGAGTTCGAGTGGCAAATTCAGGTAACACAGGAGTCACTGTCCAAGGCATAGCCGAATCTTCTATTATAGTCGAGATTAAGGAGATGCAATATGAAGATCCTAGACTAGTTCGATACAGGGATACAACCCGAGAGTAGGAGCAGACCCCATTCGAGCTTTCTCCTGATGGGATCTTATTGTTCAAAGGAGGGTTATGTGTACCAAATGTTATAGGGTTACGGCAGCAGGTGATGGGCGAAGCACACCATGCCTGTTATTCTATTCACCCTAGGTCGATAAAGATTTATCATGACCTCAGGCGCTTGTATTGGTGGGATGGCATAAAACGTGATATAGCAGAGTTTGTTGCCCAGTGCCCAAACTGTCAGCAAGTGAAGGCAGAACACTAGAAGCCTGGAGGGCTGCTGCAGGAAATGGAGATTCCGACATGAAAGTGGGAGATTATTAATATGGACTTTATTACAGGCTTGCCTCGCACTCCACGAAGGTATAACTCTATTTTGGTTATTGTTGATAGATTGACAAAATTAGCTCATTTTGTTCCAGTTCGAATTACCTACTCTGCTGAAGACTATGCCAGATTATATATTAAGGAGATTGTATGCCTTCATGGTGTTCCTGTGTCTATTATCTCTGATAGAGGTGCCCAGTTCACAATAAATTTCTAGCGATCATTTCAAGCGGGTTTGGGTACACAGGTAAGTCTTAGCACAGCTTTTCACCCTCAGTCCGATGGTCAGGCCGAGCGTACTATTCAAATAGTAGAAGATATGTTACGAGCCTGCGTGATAGATTTACGAGGTAGCTGGGATAACCACTTACCGTTGATCGAATTTGCATATAATAACAGCTATCACTCTAGCATTCCGATGGCACCGTACGAAGCATTGTATGGAAAGAAGTGTCAATTGCCGATTGGATGGTTCGAAGTTGGTGAAACAGAATTGATTGGACCAAACATGATTCAGCAAGCGGTAGACAAGGTGAAATTAATTTGAGAGCAGTTGTTAGCAGCTCAGAGTTGGCAGAAGTCCTATGCCGATAATTGACGTCACCCGTTAGAATTCCAAGTTGGAGATTGGGTATTTCTGAAAATATCGCCTATGAAAGG